>PQWD01004273.1:111989-233652 GCA_019425675.1 Leucinodes orbonalis
CTATCTGTACCTATAACAAGACAGGCGGACCGAGGGAGCCTTTGTCATTGTATTTCAAGCATAGGATGTAAATGACTTTATAGTATATTTCTTTTGTCATACAAGTTTCAATTGTATTATAAAATAAATCAAAAACTTTAAAATTAATCAACAGAATCCCAAACTTTTCAAATATGAATAATATTCGGTGATAATAATTAGAAATGCTCGTATACAAAACGAGTGCGGTTCAAGTCTCGCGCTCGCCTTAAACCTTAATTTTTCCATATCTTATTTGATTCTCGGAGACGGGAATACGAATCTGTGGAGTCGACATTCGTGTCTTAAGGAAAATTAATATAAGACTAAGTAATTTCATATATACATTTTGTGTAAAGGATGAGGCATCAGCTATTACCGAGGCTATTACACCAAGAGTCCGAGCAGTATAAATATCTACTTGTGTGTATTTACATAAATATACAAGTATGTTTGGATTGTCGTAAAATATACGTTGATAACTATCCTGAGAGAAACCCTTAGTATAGTTCACTTTATTATTGATTTATCCTAATCATTTGTGCGCAATAGTCCTAGTACAAAACCAATATTCACTATCATAAAAAAAGAAAAAAAAACTCCAACTAGAGCATGCTCACCCTGCGAGTTATGGCGGTCACTGAGGTTCTCCTACGAACGTTCTCATTTCGGACATTATCGCATAAGTAAACACCTAACATAGCCTTCTCCATAGCAAGTAAGTCTAGTAATCCTCAGGAAAGTTTTGTGAACCTGAGGAAAGTCTTGTAAATAATTTGACGACCCATCTGGTGTAATGAATGAGACGTCGGCTATTACAGCAAGGGTTCCGGGTTCGATCCCCGGGCAGTGCAAACATTTTGTGTCCATGAATATGTTTGTTTGTATAGGTCTGGGTGTTTTCTATGTAATATTTATGTATTACAAAAAAATAGTATATAAGTATGTTTATCCGTTGTTTAATATCGACATTACAGCTTAGTTTGGGGCTAGATGGCGCTGTGTGATATCAGTGGATATTTATTTATATATAATCCTCAGAATACACTTGTAATCGTCAGAAAAATCTTGTAATCCTCTGGAAAGTCATGTAATCCTTAGGAAAGTCTTGTTTAAAATCAGCCTAGAACGTCGCACTACTGTGCACAGTCCCACACAGCATGACATGCTTGTATATGGATAGCATTGTAGGAAGAGTTGTACATAATAAAAAAAATCATTAAACACCTACTCCACAGTTTTCCTTGTCCCAGCACTTACAATACTTTATTACGTCGTTCATTCCACTCGTTTATTTGCGCGATCGGCTCGTACTGATTTAAAACGCATGTGTCTTCAGTTCGATTCCCGGCCGGGTGCTCCGATCTCATACACGCCTAGATATCTCCTCCTTCGACCAATGTACCTTTCGCTGCGTATGGACTTTAATCCTTCGATTTTAAGGTTGACTTTTGTCTGTTCATTTTGTTGTTAATTTTTGTATTTATTACAACAATTTAAGTTGTATAATAACGTAGATAGATTTTAATGTAAATTGTTATTCATATGTTTATGTCTTCCTACAGATGGGATCTTTGCTAAAAATAGTTTTGTTTCTAGATTGGGGATGAATCCGGTTTCAATGGTTTTAATGTTATAGTGGTATTTCGTGAAAACCTGGAAGAGACGTTGTTTTAAGGTTTTTATTGATTTTAGCCTTTAGTTTCTGGTTGTGAACGACTACATTGAAGGTTAGGAATCCAGACACAATAGAAAATCTATTGTTTCTGACGCTTTTAGGTGTTGTTGACTTTGAAAGGGTCAATTAGTCCCTTTTAATAGATCAACTGATAGCCGCTGATGGTTTTCATAGCTTCAATGGACAATAGCGACGGGTATGTGCTTCTGACGAATATGCGCAGATGGGTATAAAGAAAACTTTCAACAAGCCTATAGGCGTGATGATGATTAAGCTTTAATTAAGATTTGCACAGCTCTATCTAGTCCAAAATTACGCAAGAAGCTTTGACTATGGATACTAAGGACGGAAGAACATAAATGACGACCCCTTTGTTGTAGCGGTTGAGGCGTCGGCTTTAACGCCAATGGTTCCAGGTTCGATCCCCGGGCTGTACAAACATTTGTCTACATGAACTTGAACATGTTTGTTTGTATTGGTCTGGGTGTTTTCTATGTAAAATATGTATGTACAAAATAAAAGTATGTAAGTATGTTTATGCGTTGTTTAGTACCCATATTACAGGCTAAATGCTTAGTTTGGGACAAGATAGCCCCATGTGTATATCAGTAGATTTTTTGTTTATTTATATTCCTCTAAAGATAAATATTTAAATATATGATTTTCTTTCTTGAATGGTGAGAAATAAAGTAACTGTTTTTTATACATTATATTTTATCATTATACAATCATTAACCATACCTACATAGAAACACCTAGACCTTACCAGCAAGATTTTGAAGTACTTTTTTATGTTATGAAGTAAACAGTACGGTCAGGACGCTAGCTTGATGGTGATACGCCTGACCATGACAGAGCGGCATTGATGGAGACCAACAACTAATAAACAGTTATTATTCTCACATCAATGGCGCACTGCGCCCGTCACCCGAGACAACAGATGTTAGGTCTCTTATACCCGGTAATTTCACTAGCTACAGTGCCCTCATCCGAAACACAAAAGTGCATAACACTTCACGAGACGATATCCGGCACTGCGGTGGTACCTACCTAGACGACTTAGTATCGAGTCTACCACTTAGTACCACTAGTACTACCACAGATTTCCCAATACAGGAGATGGGGCAAGCCGCGTTTTTAAGTGCGACAAATGTAAGCTCAACGAGCATACACTGGCTGCCAGTTTACGCTCTGTGAGACGAGTCAAGCCGCACGAATATTAGAAGAAATTACAGTTTTTTTCCAAAATGCCATCCTGTGAAATTGTAACATGCCATCATCGCAATGAATCAGTAAATTTACCAAGAAATAATAACTTTTCACAGATAAGAACCGAAAAGAAATTGCGACACTGGGACTGCCTATAAACTTGGCGGCTTGTCCAGTCTAATTGTATATTCGGATGTCTGTGAGTACTACTAACAAAATATTTGCACGTTTTTTCCATAGATATTCAAATGTTATTTTAATCAGAAATCATGCATGAGGTAAAGTACCTCAAAACCAGTTCCTGTTGCACTAGAAATCGTATACTAATCTGACATCTCCCCTCACGCGTCCACAAAAACCGGGTAACCCAAGCCTTTTCTACTGCGATCGGGAATTTTGGTTTTTTTTACAAAAATGATCAATGACAGCCTCACAATGATGGAATATAGCTTTTTTCTATCACATCCTTTTTGGGGTTCTTCATTGTTTGAATAATGATGTGTAGTGGTTCAGTTTTGATATTAATGTCAGGTTCCGGGTTCGATCCCCGTGCGGTACATTTTTGTGGATGATCATGTGTTTTGTTTTGTTGTAGTTGTTTAATATGTAAGTTTGTATTACAGTAGAACGACAATTCGTATGCTGATTCATGAAAAATAAAAAAGATTTTTTCATTAGGTAAATTTATATAAAAAAAACAGGAATTTTATATAAAATTATGAATTACCAGAGAACATATGAGGTATGATTATCTGTGTGTTTGTTTAAAAACAAAGAAATACATCATCATTGACGACCCAAATAATAGATAGGAAGTTAGGTAGGAAGGAAAGGTATAGGTAGGTAGGAGGTTAGGTAGGAGAAGAGAAGGTTAGGTTAGAAGAAGGTAGGTTAGGTAGATTGAAGGTTGCAGAGAGATGTTGAGAGAGAGAGACGACCTTAATGGTGTGATGGTTAAAAAGTTGTCTATTACATCAAGGGATTTGGTTCCAATCCCAGGGCAGAACAAACATTTGTGTGAATGAACATGTCTATTTGTATTCGTCTAAGTGTTTCTAAAGGTAACTTTATTCTGCAATTGAATTCATTTACAAAACAAAATTAAGCGTGGTTTACAAAACGGTGACAAGCGGAACCAACGGATTCACCTAGTGCTGTTTAACAAACACGGTTCTGAAACGCAATGATAAGAAAGTGATATTATATACGGAACCTTCCATTATTAGTATAATTCAGACGGTTTTAATGTGTTTTTATTTTATTTTTATAAGTTGTCTGAATTAAACTTATAAAATAAAAAAAAACTTTTAATGTGTTTTTTTATGTTGTGTGTTGAAACAATAGTTGGGCGGTCATTGGTCGCCGATCCAGAGGGCCGGAGACTTGTTAGTAGTGCTGACCGATGGTCCACTTTATATCGATAGACTATTGATAGTTGGGCAAAAGACAGTATCGATACCTACTATCGACAGTATCAATTGGTTTGGGTATATTTAGCAGCAATAGTATCCATAGTATATTCGATATTAAGCTTCAATAGTGTAGAGCGTCGGTGGCTTATTGGTGAGGACTGTTGCCTTTCAATCTGCAGGCACAGGTTCAAATCCCGCAACGTACCAATGTATTTTCAAATTTTATGTACGTTTATCTGACGCTGTTATGATGAAGGAAAACATCGTGAGGAAACCTGTCCACTACTGCGAAGAGATTCAAAAGTTATGCGAAAGCGGGCAATCCGCTCTGGGCCCGCGTGGACTACTAAGGCCTATACAACCCCATACGGGTGCCCCTTGTGACATGCACAGACATCAGAATATACATTAGACTGGACAAGCTGCCAAGTTATAGGCAGTCCCAGTGTCGCAATTCTTTCGGTTCTTACTGTGAAAAGTTATATATTTCTTGGTAAATTTACTGATTCATTGCGATGATGGCATGTTACAATTGCACAGGGATGGCATTTTGGAAGAAACGTAATTTCTTCTAATATTCGTGCGTCTTGAATCGTCTCACAGAGCGTAAACTGGCAGCCAGTTATGCTCGTTGAGCTTACAGTTGTCGCACTTAACCGCTTGCCCCATCTCCTATTGGAAATCTGTGGTGATTAATGAGTTGATAATGATGAATATTTCATGGAATTGTTGTATCCATAGTACTTATTTGCGTTTACGGGTTATCGGTTTATCAATAAATAATAAATAAAGTACTTTAATTAAAAACCATTTTCGAAAAGTAAAAGTACTATTATTCAATGATATAATTATTTTTCCATCTTCAACATCCGAAGGTCGTTATTTCTTGAACACCCAAAGCGCACGCACTAAAAATCAAAGTGACATTCCATTTTCAAAATGCGACTTTTTCAATGAAACTATTTCCCGCCAGTGCGGGCGTATAATCCGAAAGTGCGCCAAAAGCGCAAGACCCCCGTGCGCGTACCGGGAACATGCGATCCCACGCAAAAACAATTAATTGAACAATTGTGGGAATGTCGAAATGAGTGCCGTCGAATCTCGTAGCCGGTTCGATTAGGGAAAAATCATGTATACACGTAAATTACTGAAACAAATTATCTTCGACAGTAGTATGGCGTTATCTAGTTAAAAATCAGTGAATAGATTGTAATAGGGAAAGAGAAGGAGGAGAATTGGATTCTTTGACGACCCATTTGGTGTTGCGGTTGAGAGGTCGGCCGTAACACCAAGGGTTCCGGATTCGATCCCCGGGCAGTATAAACATTTGTGTGCATGAACATGTCTGTTTGTAATGGTTTGGGTGTTTTCTATGTATAATATGTATGTATTTACAAAAAAAAAAATATTTATGTTTATCTGTTGGGTACTAAAACCCATAATACAGGCTTAAAGCTTAACTTGGGACTAGATGGCGATGTGTGAATGTCCGTAGATATTTATTTATATTTATAAGAGGACTAAACAACAGATAATCATATTAATATTTTATGCACGTCCTGCTTCCAAGACTAATTTGTTACCTACTAAGATTTTAATTTGTTTCAGTACCTACAAGTTTATTTCTTTCGATTTATTATAGGAAAGATCCACACTAATTCAAACATTAAGACAAATAAAGTTAGTTATTCACTTCCTAATAATTTTCTAAGCTTTTTCTGATAACGCATACCAATACGCTTAATGGCGCATTTAAAAATGGAATGACAATTTTTTTTTATATTTTTTTTATCGTGACAATATATTTAAACGATCCCCAATCGAATGAATCGTTTTCGGCCTTACGTACTTGCAAACGAGAAAGTCGCAAAAGATTCTTACAATTGTTCAATTAATGCTTTTTGTGGTGTGTTCCCGGTACTCTGACGTAGGTCGGAGGCCTATCCCGGCATTTAGGACTTACGAGCTGGATTCGGGAAGATGCCTTCATCGGCATGCTGGCTGAATGTAAAGAGTATTCATTGGAATTGTTAATTGGAAGTAGAATTATGGTTTAGGAGGCGGCTGGCCAAAGGATGTTGCTTCAATTGTTTTTTTTTATAAAATTTGTATGTCATAACGTCATAAGTAGGGAAACGAATAAAAGATTCACTTGATGGTAAGTGATATCACGACCCTTGGACACTCTAATTCCGAGCAAGTGCGTTGCCATCCTTAAAAAAATCAAAATAAAACTGAGTTACTGATATACACGTTATCTGACGATCTAACGGTGAAAGAAAACATCGCGAGGAAACCTGCGCACGCCTGAGAAGAGATTCAAAGGTTGTGCGTGAAGTCGGCCAATTTCTGAGCCTGGGTGGACGACTAAGCCGACCCTTTGCGGGAATTGCGAGTAGGTTCGTGTACCTTTGTAGGGACGTTTAATGAGCTCATTATGAAGATGATAGACTCGCAATCCCAAAGAAGTAACAATTACGTTGCCGACCCTTAAAAGACGGATATACATGGCCGGATCTACCTATGGGCTACTTGGGCTGCAGCCTAGGGCCCGAGATTATAAGGGGCCCCTAAACCTCGCTAATAACAATAGGTGAATCGGTTTATCTCTTATTCAAAGTTTGCCTAGAAGAGATTGCTACCACAGCAATAAGGTCGCCTTTCGTAGATTTAAGTCAGAAATAGTTTTTTGACGTGACTATACGTTGATAGGCCCCTCAGTAGTTTCAGCTCAGGGCCCCACAAATTGACGATCCGACCCGAAATATAGAAAAGGGAAAATGTTATTGTTTTGTTCTCTAATTAATTACACCAAAGATTTAGGCAACAATCCAAAGCCCACTGGTCTAGACTAACATTTAATTCCACAATTTATAAATAAGTGCACAAGACAGATGCTCTAATAACCAGTGCACCGGGATATTACAAAGTCATCCCGCGACTAGTACGATACGTTACACGCGTTGGCATTTGCGTTCCGTTTCACGTAAGACGTTCTATATTTGTCACGGCAAATTGGATTTCTTATGATTGACATTTTTGTCTCGTGAAAAATTTGAAAAAAAAAATTTTTAATAAAAAAAAATCGAGAATTTTAATTAGTAAAGTGAGCATCGGTGGTTCAATGGTCCCCCTCCTACCGGGGGGGATGAGGTTGAAATCCCTCTACGTACCAATGTGTTTTCCAATTTTCAAAATTATATGTACGTTATCCGACGCTCTTACGGTGAAGGAAAACACCGTGAGGAAGCCTTCATGCACGCCTGCGAAGATTGCGTGTGAAGTCTTCCAATCCGCACTGGCCCCGTGTGGACGACTAAGGCCTAATCACCCTATACGGGTAGGCTCGTGCTTCTCGGTGGGGACGTCTAATGAGCTGATGATGATGATGACGATGATGAATAAAAAAACAAGCTGGACGATTGCCTAAATTATTTGTATATGAAACTAGCTGTTCCACGCGGTATTACCCGCGTTATAAGATATTCTCCCGCATTAAAATAAACCTCCAATCGCTAAAGGAGGTCCCTTTCCAAAAAAACCGAAATACCGGTACGTGGTGGGATTCGAACCTGTACCCTCCAGATTGAAAGGCAATCCACACCAATGAGCCACCGACGGACCTAACATACATCTATATTGATATAAAATCCTTCGTGTTCAACAAACGCATTCGAATTGCGTAACTCCATGCACAATGATAGCTCCGTTTTATTTTTACATAATAAATTAGTGCATCTTGATTTTGTGCTAAGAGCGAGTCGGCTATAAATACGCGGCCAATGACAAAGGGGAATGCACAGACGAACAACAATGTACGTATTTATAAGTAAATACGTGGAACATACAGCGGTCGCACTGCCTTCACCCATACATATGAATTTTATGAATCGAGCCTAGCGACGCTGTGGAGACGCCCGGCTTAGACTTAAGAAGATTTTTTATACGAGTACAATTCTTATAGTAATTTTATAAAATGAAAAGGTTGTGAGTGTGTTTGTTTGTTACTTTCTGTCTTAGCGATTTGTAATTTGGTACGGACTAAGCTGACACCCTGGATTAAAGTAAAGATAAATTGAATAAACTGTTGAGTTCAAAATTCAATTTGCAAATACTTATGCTTCCATGCAGTTGTGCTTGCCGTGACAGCTTGTAATTAAGGCTTCACTGCTTGTACGTATCTTTTACACATCTAGCTATAGTGTCAATGTAATAAATGTATATCTTATAAACTTTCCTTATTTAGTATTATATACTAATTATTATTAAGTATTATATAATGTTAATAAATAAAACATAGAATACGGTTTCATCATTAGCAGTTGATTAAACGTCCGCACCGAGAGGCACGAGCCTACCCGTAAAGGGCGATTAGGTAGTAGTCCACGCGGGCCCGCTGTGGATAAGCCAACTTCACGCACCTTTGAATCTCTTTGCAGGCGTGCGCAGGTTTCCTCACGATGTTTCCCTTCACCGTAAGAACTTCGGATAAATGTACGCTACGTTTTACTGCGGGGATAAAGCCCGATATCCGGGATATCCCGGTCCACCGCTTTAATCACCCAGCCTTCACAGTGATATTAGGCCAAGTAGGTACATTAGGCTGGAGGATGTCCTACACTATGCTTGCCAAGACGCGGTTTCCAACTCTGTACTCGTCTGCTCTAACGGCCATAGGTTCAGTGATACATGACCAGTCCACTGCTACTTGCGAATCCAGCTAGCTATATCTGCCACTTTAGTTTTAGCGGTCTCCTATTTTTTCAATAGTCCCTTCTAAAAATTTTATAATAATTATACAAGTTTACTATGACCGATAACTGCCACCGTGGTGAAGTGGTTTGATTGCTTAGTTTAGTTCGCTGGAGGATCTGAGATTCGTAGATTCGAATGCTCAGAAATATTTGTTTTTTTGCATAAAATTCTGGATATTTAACTAGGTGGTAGACTCGTTACTGAGTCGTCTAGGTAGGTTCCACCGCAGTGCCAGATATCGTCCCGTGAAAGAAGAGTGCTATGAACTTTTGTGTTTCGGGATGAGGGCACTGTAGCTAGTGAAGTTACCGGGTATAAGAGACCTAATCTGTTGTGCCGGGCGCAGTGCGGCATTGATGGAGGATAATTATTAACTTTCTATCAGTTGTTAGTTTCCTTTAATGCCGTTCTGCCATGGTAAGGCGTATCACTTACCATCAGGTAAATGCCCTGACCGTTCTGTACACTTATTTCATAAAAAAGAAACCTTCCCGAATGACATTAATTATTACAATAATTTCTAAGATCATAAAAAATTTTCCGCTCAAGAAAAATGTATAAGCCGCGACTCTGGGGCACTGCGCGCGCGCAACGGCCCGCGGCGACGGCCATCGATTTATGCCGATACTCGATAATTAAAAACAATCCGCCATATTGCTTTTTGTGCCTTTTATTCCCGTTTTTGTGCGTCCCTCATTTGATTGTCTCGGTTTTAGCCTTTTTAGCTCTTCGAATGCGAGCGATGCGTTAACGTGGATGTTTCGATTCTTTACGTTTTAATTTATAAGTTACCCTTTTTTATGTAAGGCTTTAAGGTTGGATTTTGCGTTACATGATAAATGGCATGAGTCGTGTGTTGGATTGCCCTCCCGACATGTTTCCGCGTATAGTTACTTCCAATGATATTCTGTATATATAAAGGTAGATAGGCCATCCGTGCCTCAAAAACGAACCGCCGAAGAGAGTACAGTTTGTACTCTTTTGTTTAGGTAAATGTGTTCGAAATTCGAAATATGTGTATGTGTGCTGTCACTGCATTCGGAACACTTTTTTCAATTGTTTTGTGAGCATATCACGAATCCATACGTTTTTACATCATTGGTTGCTTCGATTAAATCGGTACAACTACAGATGAACTTTTTGTTATTTCATGGGTTGAGGAACGAGCAGACGGTCCACCTGATGATAAGGGATACCAGTACCCATGGACACTGGGTGTGGACACAAGGTGGGAGAAGGAAGATTAAAATACATAAATATCAACTGACATTCAAACAGCGCCATCTAGTCACAAAGTTAGCATACGCTATTATATGGGTACTAAACAACGGATAAACATACCTATATACTAATACAAATAGACAAGTTCCCGGTTGAGTCCCGGAACCCTTGGTGATAGCGATCTGTGTTTCGGGAAGAGGGCTGTAGCTCTCACCGTAGCTCGTGAAATTACCGGGTTAAAGAGTGCATAGGCCTTAGTCAACCACGCGGGCCCAGTGCCGATTGGCCGCCTTCACGCACAACATTTAAATCTCTTCGGTTTCCTAACGATGTAGACCTTCACCGTAAGAGCGTCGGATAAACGTACATATAATTTCGAAAATATATTGGTACGCGGCGGGATTTGGACCTGCGCCCCTATCGGAATCTATCGGAAGGCAAGTCCACACCAATGAACCACCGACGCTCATAATATAACATTATCTTTTTTTTTGTGTGACAAAGTGTTACACGGGTTTTAAAAGGTGACATCTGTCACTTGTTTTTTATAAAAGGTCAAAGAGTAATGGCCTCATCTGCAGCATCGGATAACGAACCTCCATTGTATCGGCACATTTATTTCTAACCAAAAATCAATATTGACCCCAAACAGAACTGAAATTTGCAGTTTTTAAAATCTCAACAAAAAAGCCGCTCACAAAAAAGTCCAGGTGCAGGGAAAGGGTTGAGCGCATCCGTCTCTTTCATATCATAGAACAAATATCGCCGCTCTCGCTCGCTAACCCTTTGATGAAGGGTGGATTTTTTTGGGTCAAATCTCATATTTTCTCATTGATTTTTTTTTCGACATAATGAGATATTGTATTTCGGCGCTTTTGTTAGAGTTTTAAAGTTTAGAATTTGGTCTGGATTAAACGATGTCGTTTGATAGATGGCTGACAGAGGGCACAGATGTGCGATGTTTTGTACGAAAATTGTTCAAGTTTGTACAATAAACAATACTCTGATGGTAGATTAGATTTACGGGGTACTGGGTTCAAACACCGGGGCTGTAATATTATTTAGGTATTTAAACGAGGTGAGGAGTGATGGTAAAGGATGTCTTCTTTATGGACACCTGTAGTATCGAAGTAGCCAAAAGTACGCTGCTGACCTTTACCTGTGGAGCAATTATTTTGGTGTGGAATCCTGCGAAAGATTTTAAATTTCTTACAAACTAATATTAATATTTATATAAATATAATTACATTTCTTTACTTAACTTATTAACTTTCTTATGATGAAACTGAAAACTTAATTAAAATAAGTAAATGAAGCATAACACGCACACAATCACACACACACCCTGAACTCACACCGATAAGCAGGTTCGACACAATGTCAGTTATAATTAATATTAGTTAATTCTATTTTGCTAGAACAACTACTTTGTACAACGTTTGATAATTATAATGTATCAATGGAAGGTAGCCGGTACTTATAGCACAGGTAAATCCTATTTTAAGTACCGGCAGCAAAATATAATTGTTAATTTATCGACAAACTTTGTAAATAGCAATAATTATGTTCTTCTTTCTGGTTCAAATAAACGAATTATTATTATTATTATTATTTGCGGTTCTTGTTGTTTTTACCGTGAAATATACTTTTTTTTGTACTTATGTTGTGATGTGCAAAAAAAATTATAAACTATTTCGTTCCTATTTCTTTTTTCTTTATAATGAAAAGGGTAAATGACAAGGTAAAGATAGGTTTCGGCTTAAAGATTGAACCTTACTTAATTGGTGAAACACCAGGATATACGTCCGTTTTTGAGGCGGCGGTACTTCGGTCATGCTGGGCCATTAAATTCGCAACAGGTAAAAGACGTATGTCGCAGAACCGATGGCCGGTGGAGCAGACCAGTTCTAGAGTGGAGACCGCGTCTCGGCAAGCGTAGCTTGAGACGCCCATCGGCCCGATGGACCGACGACTTGAGAAAGGTTGCTGGTGGAGGCTGGATGACAAAAGCGGAGGAGCGGGATATCGGGCGCTAAATGGGGGAGACCTATGACCCAGCAGTGGACTGCGATATGTTGAAGATATATATAGGTAAAAGCAGTGGCGTGCACAGATATTATCAGTACGGTATGCAAAGTGAGTGACACTTATTGTAAAAACAATTAATAATTTAAATTTTGTCAAATAAGGTGCTGTTGATGACAGCAGATCGCTTATGATTTCAAATCAACAAGTTGGAATCATATAATATGTTGGCGATTTTCTGGATCGTCTGGACGCACAGGGTATGCAATGCTTATTTGCATACATGGAGTGCACGCCACTGGGAAAAAGACTAGCAGTTTTTTTTTTCAGAATACATATGTTTCCATGAGTGCACTTTACCAATATAGCTCGCCGGATCATCAAGTTTAAGAGGCAATGGGCCAGTCGTGTATATCGCAGGACAGATGAGTGTTGGAAAGCAGACAATTTCGTTCGCATAGATCGCTGTTAGCCGCAGATAGCTTTTCACAGCTTGATCTTGGATAATTGGCGAGCGCAGATGGCTCTCAGCTCAAAAAAAGAGCGGAGACCACGTCTTGCGACGAGAAGTTTAAGAAACCTTCTGTCCCTATTGGCTGACGACTAGTTAACCAGGGTTTTCAATGACAAATTGGGACCGACATCTCGTCTCGTCTCGTCAAGAAGAGTAAGAAACTAGAACCTGGAAGTTTGGAACCAAAAGCAAGAATTTAATCACTGTAAGACGCGTTACTGAAAACTTGTTTGCTTTAATGGGTACCAAAGAGTATATAAGCCTACGTTTTAGTGGGTACATATAAATAAATAAATATTCTTTGGCAATAACACAACGCTATCTAGCTCCGAGTTAAGCTTTTATTGGGGGTACTAAGCAATATATTTTCATAATTTATTTTGTAAATATATTATACATAGAAAGCACCCACACCAATACAAACAAGACATGTTTATAATGCCGGAGGAAGGAAACCGGGACCCTTGGTGTAGTAGCCGACGTCTCAACCATTACACCAAATAGGTCGTCAAATCAATGGAACCAGGTATCGAACTCGGAACTGAAGTTATTTTTAATGATTTCCCATAGCGCTACCCGAGGTCGTTATACAAATCTCCTGTGATCGTTCATAAATTATCTAAACGAACATAGTCGTCACATTCGCTGTAATTATTAACAATTCAAATCTACCGGATTTAGAAAACTAACGGATGTCACTAAAAAAATAATGCAAAACTCAACCTTAGCGCCTTGTGTTAAGCGCCCAAACCGAATACATTCCAACGAACTACAACAATTGTCTAAAAGCTGACTTACCCAACGCCCACTGCCTAATCTCGGAACGAGTATAAAAAAAATAATTAAATAGAATTGTAATTGTGTAATATGCGCATACTCCGCCATGTTCCGAACATCTGTTATTGTCAACACACCTGAGAAAGACGGATTGTTGCTGTCGCTGTCGCACACTGATATATTACAAAAGAGTGAAAAGGACAGAGCTAAGATTACGGCTTCGACGAGACGTGGAAGTGACAAAAAACTCATGCTTCCTGTGTCTTTGGTATCATTTGAAAAAGGAATAATGCTGGCGTAGTATACTTTAGTTTTGGAGATAAATATACTAACTTTATATTCATATTTGATGATCTATGAGCGTCTTTAGCTCAATGGTGTGGACTGTTGCCCTCCTACTGGGAGGGCTCAGGTTCAAATCCCGACACGTACCAATGTGGTTTCGGATTTTCGAAACTTTATGTACGTTATCCGACGCTCTTACGGTGTAGGAAAACATCGTGACGAAACCTGCGCACTCCTACGAAGAGATTCAAAGGTTGAGCGTTAAGTCGTCCAACCCGCACTGAGCCCGCGTGGACGACTAAGGCCTCTACACCCTATACGGGTAGGCTCGTGCCCCTCGGTGGAGACGTTTAATGAGCTGATGGTGTGATGATCTATTTGTTTAGATAAACAATAAACTAGATGCACAATGTTACTCAAAAAGTGTCCGCGGCAAAAGTCCCCTCGCGTCAGTTGGGCAAAATTTTCATCCACAATCACGTCGCTCGCTACATGTTATAGTGACATTGTAGTAGATATATTGCTTACTACCCATATTACATACTAATGCTTAGTTTGGGGCTAGATGATGTTGTGTGAACATCGGTGGATATTTATTTATTTATATACTATAACAGTCAGCTACACAAAAAGTTATACCTATAGGCTAGTCACAATAAGTATTAGCGATTGCGTAATTGCCAGTATTATGAGTACTTCAGGCATAAATTCCACTGCTGGGCTTCACCTCCCCATGACCTTTACCAGAGGTTTAGGGTCGTAACCCACCGTGCGCTGGTTTTGTTGGCGTTGGTTTGTTTGGATGCTAGAGCCTCATTCACTTTTGGGCTGTATGCCCCTCGACCTTACATGGCTCTAGCCAAATCGGGGTTTTAATTAAATACTGACTTTTACATCCTTATTATGCCAAGTAACGAACAAATAATATATTAAAAGCAAATAATGGAACCACCTAATTTATACAAATCAACATAAGTCACTTAAATGTCGTTTGCAGAGCAGACTCTACTTACAAGTTTTTTATTAAATTGTTTTTACCTGTTTTTATAATGCATTTTCTTACTAAGAAAAATCTTGAAATGGTAGCGTGCTTTTGTAATAGTTTAGTTTATAAAAGTTTATCTGCACTGTTTCCATATACTGCACGCGCTATGAAGTTTTGACGTATTCCATACAATGTGGACTTTTTAACAATTCAAAAATAGAATGTCTTTAACTTAACCCTTCCTTATTTGACAAAAAATAGTTTATTTTATATTTAGAACGCGTTGTGGCCAGAATGTGAATATATTTCTTTTTAGAAACACGTCTAACGCTACTTTTGAACGGAGTTTCCTTTTTAGTTCGGTTTTTCTTATATATTTCTTTAGTTATGAATAAAAGAAATACGTTGAAAGTTCGCCGGCCGGCCGTTTTGGGAATACTTGGTTTTCTTTTGTTTTATTGTTTCTGTTTGATATTATTGTTCTTGTATTTTGTTTGGTTTCTGGACGGATTTTGGCTAAATATTATTATGGGATTATGAACAACGGGACATTGAATGTTGACCGGGCAGGTATTTTTAGAAAATAAACAGGTTTTATTTTGCTCCTAAAAACCGTAATGTTATATCACCATGTAAAGAGTATGAAAGAAAATCATACAATTTAAAAAACATTTCAGCCAATAACGTCCTACGGCAGAGCACAGGCCTTCCTGCACGGCACATGTGGGGAAATTAGGCCCAAGTCCCCCTTGCGGGCCAATTTCGTAATTGTGGATGTTAATTCAATTCAATTCAAAACGTATATACAGATATCCTAATTCCGTAATAATAAAATTATAATAGTTATACCAAATCGTTACAATACAATTACATTATTAATTTAATTCAAGTGGATAGTCCCCACCTCGAGTAGAGGGTGACTCCCATCGGTCAATAAAGACCTTGAGAATAGGTTGTGCCGCGCGTAAGCGGGCTAATGCTGAGGCGCACCTTTTTCTCATGATCATGAGCCATCAATGCGCGCCTCCGCGAACATTACAGACGCACTGCACCGCCACGGCAACCCTAACATATCCTTAAGGCATTTTATATTGACTCGCAGATCGCTGTATGCCCGCCGGTTAAAGTTTACCAAAGATTGCATGTGAGAATGTTTGGCAATTGCTTAAACAGCGTGATTTTACGGGTTTGGACAACGCGCAAACCTTCGAGCCAACATGTTGCAGCGCACAGCCAGCGACCTGCGTTCCCTATCTATGTCCAGGTCGTCCCGCATGTCCTCAGTCACCCAATGACCCAAATATTTAAAACAATAACTCTCATTCAACTTATTTTCGGCACCTCAGTATAATTTAACAATTTTGATTTAAATAGTAGCCATTCGCTTTTCTTAGTATTGTACACAAGTCCATGACACAGCGAGTAAGTTTCACAGATATATACAGTAAAAGCTCTTTATTCGCGGGGTATATGTTTCATAAATATGCCGCGAATACAGAAACCGTGAATACGGAATAGTAATTTATATGGGATTATAGGGGATACGTTCCTAGGTCACAAAAAAATTATCTTAAGGCTTAGGCAATGGTTTGAAGAATTTTGTATTTTTTTCTTGCTTGGCAGTTTTCAAAAGCTCCTTCAATTCAGACTAATACACAGCAGCCGCATTAGCAACTTGCCTCTTAAAAATAAGACTTCGTTCCATAGATGGATCAATGTTCATAAATAAATCGCAAAGCTCATTTGCCATTCTTAAACCTTCACTAACATTTTTGCTTTTGCTTTCATTCTATTTGCTAACATTCTCAAAAACACCGCTCGCGGGGAAGGGGGCTTGTGTCAAAGTCCTCGGAGATATCATTTAACAACATACTTTTGGTAAAGTTGTAATAAGATCTATTTTACTTTTTTATTAGTCCATTCGACAAGGATATTGTGTTGGATACTTATGGGAATAATTTTATTATTATGTATGTACTTATTAGATCCGCGAATAAAGAAATTTGTAGTCGCGAATACAGGAATTGGGTAGCATTTTTTGAATCCGCGAATAATGAAAACGCGAATAAAGGAAGCGCGAATAAGGAGCTTTTACTGTACATAGATAATGACTACCATCCTTAGGAATTACATTTCCTGGGCATCCCTTTGAAATGTGGAATCGTTCTATTCCGACAGTATATAAGTATCCAGCTATACTAGGATAGTCTAGGAAAAATCACACAAAATGTATTTCATCCCATCGGCCATCGGTTCTACGCATTTGTTCTATATATGTGCCCTGCCCACTGCCACTTCAACTTGCTAGTCCTGTGGGCTATGTCGATCACCCTAGTTCTTATACAGATATCCTAATTTCGTAATAATAAAATATTATAATAGTTATACCAAATCGTTACAAATTTATATTTCAGTTAGAAATTTTAATAGGCATACAAACTTTATCTCTTCAACTAGTTGTAGTCCACTGCTGGACATAGGTCTCCCCCATTTTGCACCAGATATCCCGGTCCTCCGCTTTCCTCATCTAGCCTCCACCAGCGACCTTTCGCAAGTCGTCGGTCCATCGGGCCGGTGATCGTCTTACGCTACGCTTCAGAATTCATATGGTATATATACAAATTTGGGTATTCTGGTATATATACAAATTCTGGTATATATACAAATTCTGGTATATATACAAGATTGGTTTACTTTAGTTATTTTCATAGTGTCATGTCGTATGGTCTACTGTTGTGGGGCTCGGCTGCCGACATTAATTCAATATTTGTGCTACAAAAAAGAGCTATTCGTTTTATCTACAAGCATAGACCACGTGATTTAATTTATGTTCGTAAATACTATAACACCTTTAAGAAAAATTGTGATCACACAATTTTAATACTAGGAATAAAAATAAACTTGCTGTTCTGGACTTGAGACTACATAAAATAGGTAAATCTTTTAGAGGAGATGTATAAAGTTTTTCAATAAGTACCGTAAAATTGTAGAGTTGCCCTTCATATGTTTAAAGTTAGAATCAAACAACACCTTTCTAAAAAAGGTTACTACACTATTGACGAATATTTATGTGATAAAAATCCGTGGTCTTTACTCGGCAGTTAGTTTTACAGAGCAGTTTGCTCAGCTATTTCAGTGTTTATGATATATTATTACATTAAGGAATTGTTTTAAAAAAGGCAACACTGTTGAGTTTCTGGGTGCTTCTTTCTCAACAGGCCAAACCACTGATCGCTTTTTTTTTTCAAAGCATCAAAATTCATATTTTAGTTTAGATTAAATCGTTTTATATTATTTGTATATTTCTTGACGTTCATAAGTGCTTTTTGTAAGCCTAATTTGAAATAAATGTTTTTGACTTTGACTTTAGATAATTACATAATAGCTACTTTTGAGATACCGTTTAATTTTTTCTAAGAAAAATAGACAGTTTAAGAAATATCATCTCTGCTCACCCTATCTTGGATGACGTTTAAAAAAAATAACAGACCAAAGAATTTACGAAAAACGGATTTCGGAACGCACATTAAAAAAAAGAATTCGCCAACACCCGGCCGTAACGTGACTCCGCAGATTTGTCAAAACATTGCGACAATGTTGCGTAAATTTTTTTAAACCCTTTTTTCACCCTTTCCCTAAAGCCTTTAACCCTATTCATAGGAGGACATCTGATATTACTGATTCAAGATAACAGTAATCGTTACTTTGATTTCTTTTCCTTTGAACTTGGAATTGTGTTTTTTTTTATATTTACAAATGACAGACTGCGTAAGGAATTGTTCAGGTAAAAACTATTTAATGTTGACGGCCAGTACTCGTTCACTAAATGACGGTTATTTTTAAAAAATATTACATGTTTCGAAAATTTGTCTGCGTTCAGACTTTTGGATAATTACCTCAATAGTAAAGGTACTGTGCACGTAATTGTAAACAAAGGTAAATAAAATAAATGTTTAGTTGTACAGCTTGTATTTAGGAAGAAGTGGTAGAACAATCAATATAAAATAAGAATTCAAATGACATAGAGGTCGAAATGGCCTTGACAGTTATATATTTTTTACCTGTGTTAAAGAAAGTTAATCTTTAAAGATATCAGGGGCTTACCACCATCTCTAAAACCAGTATTACAACAATATTACTTCGACATATCTGGTACAAAAATGCTGACGTATCACTATAGTAATACTGTTTCAGAGATGGCGGTAGCCCCCCTGGGGCTTTAAGCCTCTCTCTTAGAACTCTCTATCTCTAAGAACAGTATACAATAATATTACTTCACCTTTTCTGTACAAAAATGCTGACGTATCATTACAGTAATCATGTTTTACACCTAAGAGATGGCGGTAACCGTCCTGATTTTTGTTGAGTTAATTGAGTTATACTAGCGAAGTTTAGTTACGGACTGATTACAGACTTTTTGATATAACTGGATACCGTAACATATATTATGTATGGCTAGCGCCTTATTACAAAGTACAGGCCTTCGGCACGGTTTGGCACGATATTTATTAGCCCTTTGAACGCCATAATTTCAGACACAAAAGAAAATCAAATGTTTCTGTTGGTTATATCAGTCAGCGGCGCTTAAAGGATGGTAAGAGCAATCATCCCTCGGAGGAATGGGGGAGGTTCAGAACCCACAGACTGTCCTACCTACCTACTTCATAGAAAAGTTATTTTTCAAAGGACAGTAGCCATTACTAATTAAATCAATGTATATATTCTATTTACCTTTGTGATCTTAAAATCATAGCCCGAAGTTTAAAACTTTGCTCTTAATTAATCCACCAAGCTCATCATGTTTGTCCAATAAGGTAAAACATTTCAAATTAGAAATACCCGCCAAAAATAGACACGGCTTTTGAAAAATATAAAATGGCGGAATCCACGCGTTCCGCGCGTTCGAAAACACGTTCTGAATCCATGAACATTTTCTAATTAACGTTAGGAGACCACGCAAAAAACGAAAATATCTCCGTTATTATTAAATTTTGTAAAAATTCAAAACAAATCCCGTGTTTCTGGGATCGGCAAGTATGTCGGGCGTTTGGCGAGCCGCGCATTTCTGCGAGAGCGGGATGGCCTATGCGTTTTCTTTCAAGCGACAAGGACGGAGAGATGGTCGTGAAACAAAGTGATGTAAGTATTCTTTAGTGGTAAATCTGTTTGATTATCTATTTATGCGATCACCTACTCAAGATTAGTTTTTTTGTAGAAATTTAGATGTTTCAATAATCAGATTGTTACGGTTCTGTTTATCATCAGGTCCCGTTTTAGGGCACAGTACTTCTCATATGTACAGCATAGCTTTAATACAATTGGGCCACATACCACTCAGACCTTATGCGGGTAAGTGGGTCTAAACGCCTAACATCATAAAGTGTAGCACAATACAAAGTGCTTTCACTTTCAATCCTGGAGCAGCAAAGTTAGTTCCCGAAATACTGGGGAAATATTGCCACCTCAGTTTTAGAAAAAGGCTTTTGAGAAGTAAATAAGGGCTAGATAGGGCTAGATTGAGCATCAAAAGATTTTCTGTTCTAAAAATGCTGAAATATCATGTCACGAATCCCTTTTTTAAGAACGTCGAAGAAAAGGTCATCAAGACTGATAAAATAACAAAAAGTACTTGTGAGCATGTGAAAAACTTCATAATTTGGTACTATTTTCAAGACAGTGAAAAAGAGCTAGATTGCTCTTTTCGGGCTAAATCGTTAAAAAAGGAGTTCACCTTTACTAAAAAAGTGCTTGATCAAGTACAAAAGGGCTAAGATGGCAACACTGATACTGGAGCCGTTATGAGTCTACACCACGCAACAGCACATTAAAGAGTTAAATTATAACAAAAAGCTGTACTTTAACTACTTTAACGGTAACTTTTAAGTGTATATTTGCAAGGTTACTAGTACCAAAACCACTCCCACTACGGATTGACAAAAACCATTGTTTCCGTGTAAATGGTAATTCGTTGGCCCGTTTTGACGCCCAGCACTGAGACGTGACGCCCACGCATCTGGCATTGAGTAAGCCCATTCATGGTTTTTTGAGTCATTGAACGAAATAAGTAGATGCAAAACGCAAGGATTGAGCTCGAAGTGTGAGGTGTTTTGATTGAGTGACTAGATAAGAATATTTTGTGTTTTGCGATAGGTTAAAGAGATGAAGACTGTTTAGTCACTAAACTACTAAACTATAGTGTTTATTATAAAAAAATATATGTTGGGGGAATCGAACGAATAAGGGAGTGATTACTTTGAGGGCTTAATCGTGTGGCTTATGGTGCATTCGGTTGACGATCGTGCATGTTAAGCAACTATCGCTTTGAATGGTATTTGGTTGGGTGACCAAATGATGTTTTATCAAGACAGCTGCTTTGCCAGCTTATTAGAAATCATATAAACGTTGTTTTATGTTTTTTATTTTATCACACGTTGTCGTTACCCATCGTGATGAAATAAGTTGTAAAGACATAAAGGTGTGCATATATAAGAGACTAGTAATTTTATGTATTTATTTATTTCAGATAGCTATGATCCATTTTTTATATCTTCATTAATCCTCAGGTTTAGTGTAAGTAAATGTTTTTTTCTTTGTATTTATTAGTGTTCTTTATCTAATATAATATGTATAAACAAAAAGTGTTTCACTATTCCATATAATATTTTTGATATGTTTAACAATGAAACACACAGTTCTTATGTTACTAAGAGCAAATTGAAAAAGTAATTTTCAAACTTGTCCGGTTATACTATTCACACGCAGTACGCGGCGAATTTCCGAAAATGTTGACTTTTTGCGTGCGCCCGTAATTTTAGGAAAATTCGGTTGCGCGCACGCCGCCCGTTTAGCCTGTAATTATGCCTATTTCGATCATCGACGTTTTTGTAATACACGTATTACATTGTAATTCCTCATCGTTTATTTCTGACGTCCTTATCTATAGGACAATAAAGATCAGTTTTCACATACAATTTTTGATTGCTGTAATTATTGCATGTTATTGAAGAGGTGATAACGCGTTTGCTTTCCGTTGTTAACGTTGACGTTTTTAACGTAACTTTCGTTATTTCTCGTCGTACTTGTATCGGATTCGAGTTGGGTAATTGATATGAAGAATAAGTATTTAATAAGGACTGGATCATTAATGATTTCTGTTGTTTTTTGTAAATAATTCACTGGTACTGAAGTCGATAAGGTTTGCACAACAAAAACTGTATAGAACAGAACAATGACCCTTGTAAACGGTTTTGTAAATGATCAAGTCATTGTGTTGAGGAATAATTACCATACTAAATACGATATAGTAAGACATTAAAACGTTGTCGTACAAGTAATAGGTTATTGGTAATGGAAATCAATCAGCTGTAGCCAATCTTCGCAGATATCACATATATATGAATTGCATTTTCTATATTAAATTAAAACGAGTTGCACATTTTATGAGTTTTTGGAAAAAATAAAAATGTACAACAAATAATGATAAAATATGTATTATACTAAATATAGATATAAAATGAACAGACAAAGCATTCTACCAAAAACGAAAATAAAATCGCAAATAATTAGTTAAAGAAATGGATCTTTATAACCCAAAACTGCGAGGGGGCCCATCTGACCCACCTGCTAAATCTTAACGCAGACAAAGCCCGGGGCAAGCACAATGCCGACCCCTGTTCACAAAAACCAGCGAATGTCGCAAAAAAACCCGAAAGATGCCAAAGGTGTCTCAATTTTTGATAAAAAAGTTCGCCAAGGTTAAGACCCATGGGAAAGAGTTAGATACGCTTTAAAACACTCCCTTTTCCGTGTCTTCCGAGTTTTTTTACGGTTAACTGTTAGCGAGGGTACCGTTTACTATTATGTTTGACTCAAAAATTGCACGATTCACCCCTTTTAGGAAGCAACAGATGATGCGAGACGCGTGAGATAGTTTTTTTTAAGAACATTTGATTTATAACTGTTTGCAGTAATTTGAGATTTTTATAGAAAAATCTTCTGTTGTAGGCGACTTTGGGACGGATTTAATAACGGTTTTTGGTGAAAGGACTTCGCAGCTTTTTTTTACATGTTTGAAATATATGAAATTCGATATGATTATAGTTAAGGAGGCGTTAAGTTTCTATCGACAGTTATTGTTTACACCTTAGTAAATATCTACATAATTATAAACACATTAATCAGTCTGTCACAAGCAATCGATATCCATAGCAAATAAGCTTATTATAATGCTCGATTGGATTTTAATAGCAAAAACTGACTGTGTATTGATTTTTTCATCACAATTACGACATTGTTGTTGGTTTTTTTTCGGGCCACCCAATCAGTAGTCATTGTCCACGACCGGGCAAGATGCCCCTTTTTGACCAAGCCGACAAAAAGTTGTAAAGGTCTTCGAGGTCATAAGTCAAACTATTCAATAAAACAGGGGTCACTATTTCTTGGGTTTATTTCGACAAAAAGGTCAGCTTTGAATAGGTGGCATGCGAATTCCAGAAATGTGTGTTTCTTAGTAACGTGATATTGGTGTGACCCGGGGTCAATTGGACCCGTGGTTTTTTGTAGGGTTAAGGGTTATTGTGAATCAATATTAAATGTTGTGGTTATAATAGATTGGCACTGGACTAGTTTTAGTATTGAATCGAATTATTGAGTAACGATGAATTGCTTTATTACTTCAATGGCTGTGGGAATTATGTCTTTATAACGTAAAAGGTGTGGACTTCGATACTTGGTCAGATCAATTTATTTTATTTGTTTTCTTAGTTGCCTGGGAGTTTTTTTAAATGAAAGTTTTTATCTAGCCTCTTTCTCTCTCTTCCTATTGCAGACCATAGCAGGACACAGTGGCGTGCACCGAGATTGTGAGTAGGCTATGCGAGTGACACTAATCGCAAACCAATTAATACAATTTACATTTTTGGCAAATAGAATACTGTTGATGACAGCAGATCGCCTATGATTTCAAATCTGTAGAGAAAATTATGCAAATATGTGAGAATCATTTAATATGTTGACGATTTTCCGGGCTATCAGGACGCACAAGTTATGCACTACTTGTTTGCATATATGGAGTGCACGCCACTGGCAGAACATATCTCCCTTATTTTGCACCCAGATATGCCAGGCCATAACTTTCTTCAGTCTCGCCTCGTGGTAAGAAGATGAGGCCGATGGTTGCCGTTAACCTAGAAAAATCCTATCAACTCTGCCCTAGAAGACACAAAGTACACGTACACAAGTATCCAAAAATACAGACTCAGGGAGGCGTGCGAATAAAAAAGGCGCAGCATATCGTCAAGTTCAAATTACTGGGAATTCAGTAATATGGATGGAAGTACAAACTATATATTTTGAAATGTTGAGTTTTTTATTTTATTTATTAAAGAATCAAACAGCATATTTAGGATACATTAAAACAAGCATTATAAATATTACACTATGCCAAAAGAGTTTTCATGATATACATGGTTAAAAGTTAAATCAACTGTTTGTTAGTTTTAAGGTTGATAGAGCTAGGACGTGCAGCTTCAAAAGCTTGACTATAATTGATATAAATGACATCTTTTTCAAAGGGTAAGCCATATACACTCGCCTCCTTTTATGATCTGATGACTGCGTCGGTGGCTTAATGGTGTGGACTGTCGCCGTCCTACCGGGAGGCCTGAGGTTCAAATCCTGACACGTACCAATGTGTTTTCGAAAAATATGTACGTTATCCGACGCTCTTACGGTGAAGGAAAACATCGTGAGGAAACCTTCATGCACGCCTGCGAAGAGATTTGAAGGTTGTGCGTGAAGTCGTCCAATCCGCACTGGGCCCGCGTGGACGACTAAGGCCTAATTACCCTATACGGGTAGGCTCGTGCCCCTCGGTGGGACGTTTAATGACCTGATGATGATGATGATGACAGCGATAATCGGAAATATATATAAATAAATATATCTGGCGTAAAATCGCGTAGTTTAGTTGAGGTATCGAAAATGAAATCAAGGGGTGATTCTCCCCTATAATTCATTTACCTCTATATTGAAAAAAATAAAATGTATATGAAAATTAATTCTAATAATTAATTAATTATTGGTTTATTCGCATTAGGACTGCATGGTGGGTAACGGCCCAATATCTTCAAGGCGTGCTATCAGTTCCCTGAAATGGAACAATTTCAAATGATGGAACTGATGATGAATTTATTTGTTACCAATTAGTTATATTAACAATAGGAACGTAAGTTGCATGATTCTAAAACGTAGACCTAAATAGCATTTGATAGAGGCTTGTAAAATGATTAGTAGGTATATAATGTTATTATTATTTAGTGTTAAATTAGTTAAGGAACAGAAACTATAGTTTAAACAAATAAATTATCACATTATAAATTATATGTGCGATATATTTCAATGCAGTGCGGAATCACGTCATCATTGGAACATATTTTATTAAGCACAATAATCTCATGGTCTGCAAACAAGTTTTAACTTGAGCCTTAAGTTAGTTAAATTTTTAAGAGCATGTATTTTAAATTTTTGTTTTTATATATCTTCGTCACAGCATTGGGCAATTTTTTGGCAGTGCAAGTGTATAATTGATATTTATACGTTTAATAAAAAAAATTAAAATGTTGTCCTGTTTTTTTGAGTAGGTGAATTGTTAATTTCTCTATAATTAAAGTATGTATTCGCCTTTTTTCATCCTACCGGCATTAAGTTACAGTTTAGCCCATTTCTGGACATATATCCAATGTGGAACAAACACACGCCGTGGCCTTATATTCCCGTGGCCTATGAATTTAGACAACAATCTAACAACCAGTCCAGCTGATGGTAAGTGGCAACTATTGCTGGTAATATTTAATATTCACAACCCTGAAATAAAAACGACGTGTTATTATGAACTTGTGACGACAAGGTTTTGTGTCTCAAAAACCAGTAATTTTACGCATAAATAAATTATTTCCGTTTTAAATGTAGCTAAGTTATACATATTTAATAAGTAGGTAAACTATCCAAGTCATCATGGTCAAAAATGTTCACGCAAAGCAAAAATTCAACATCATCTTGCACTGAAAAAAATATTAAACCGAAATAAAAAGCGCCATGAATCTCGTTTTGTAAGACGTTAATGTAGATTAACCTTGGGATTTATTAATAAATTATTCGCGATCCTTTCACCCCAAGGAAACGGGGCGATTTCCCACGATTCACCCCAATTTTGACAGTGCTATCTGTGCGCGCGGTGAGCGTAAAAAGTAGATCATTTAAGAGTGGTCCCATTGTTGTTTTTGGTTTAAAAAAGTTAAAAAACGTGACCCCGCTCTATGATGAGGTCCTGACACTGTGAACCAGGTTAACCCTGTGCAATTTTGAAATTCGATCTCGTATTTTTTTTTCGTTTTATTGATCGATGATATTGGTTTTTTTAAGAACACTTTCTTGTGAGAAGGTGACTTTAGGTTTTTTAAATTTTGAATTATTACTGTTACAGTTCTGTTTTTATATTATCTACTCTTCCCGTGGTTGACGGAAGAGTCGGATTAGAGACAAAACATTTAGCAGAAAACAGGTAGCAGCCTATCTACACCTAACTATTGGTAACCATTATGATAAAGAGTAACTACACGAGTTTCTGGCCGGAGTCTTCTCGGTAGATAAATACCCTCCGAATCGATGGTAGATTCGTTAAAAATAACTTATTTTTTGACGATTCAAAAGTGTCATTTAATTATTTATTTGAATGAATCATTTTTGAGCTTGACACAACATCCTTAATAACTGTCATTACAGAAATTGTTAACTCAAAACCCATACAAGGTCAGTAAAAGCGCGTGAGAATCATCCAGAGCAAAAAGTAAACGCAAACGAAACTCGGATTGTACATAAAACTTATTGTACATTAATATCGCATATCGATAAACGACGGCGTGGGTTTCGAGAAAAAATCGCACAGTACACCGCATATGTGCGCCGCTAAAAATAATTTCCAACGTTTAATACAAAAATCTCAATAATTAACTTCGTTACAGCCTAATAAATTACAATACGAGAAAGAAATGCAGCTCGCGCACACATCGACGCGCATCTCTATATGGATACATGATTATAGGGATGTAACTATGACTTATCGATAGATTCTCGCCGGTCATAGTATATGTTTAACTACCCTGCTCGTTGTAATACCATGTCTATGTAAAACAATTACATAAGACTTAGACTTAACATAAAGTCAAAACAGAAATAGAAGAAGAGAATTTACCTAAAAGTACAAAATCTTTGCTTATAATTGTTATTTGATTATTATTATTTTTAAGTATTTACTTCTTCAGTGAACGGGACGATTAGTTCATTCAGCTGATTCGTAGTGGCTATAGAATCTCCTTCTCGAAACACAGTAGTGCATAGCCCTCCTATTTCAAAAGAAGCCATAAATTAATAAAAACTAAAAGAAATAAAACCTTGGTAGCACGTATTTAAATAAAAAAGCTTATTGCAAAAGGTAAGTTAAACAAGGCATAGAATACTAGTCAGATTCAATTATCAAAACTCTACAATCGACTCCTACATTCATAAACGCCTTTTAAATCTTTTGGGACCAAAGTAAACCTCACTTGCTTGTGATACAACCACGGGTAGCAAGCCAAGTTTTGGCGACCCACCAACATGCATTGCACTATTGTATGCAATTGGACAGTAGAAGAAATAATTGCGTTATTTCGTATATTCTCATAAAAAGAGAACGAAAAGAGAGTAAAAGTAGATCTTTTCCAAATAAAAAAATCTACATAAAATTACGTTTTTGAATATTTTAATCCAAGTATCGATGTATTACTAGCGATACCAGCACAGCCCTAGACAGTCGGATCACAAATACATCGGTATGATTTATTGCATACACGTCATCGCTTGTGTGGACAGCACACAAGCCGACTACAAGGTGCAGATCGCGATCGCATACTTTAATGACCTCGACCTCAGTAGTCTGAATTGGATTCCCGGGCGAAGATCTCTTTTTATTTCATAAGCAAACACAACGCTCGTGCTGTTTCACGCTAGGTTTCTGTCATCATCATCAGCTCATTATAAGTCCCCACTGACGGGCATGAGTCTACCCGTAAAGGGTAGGCCTCAGTCGTCCAAGCGACTCCTGTGCAGATCGGCCGACTTCACGCATAACCTTTGAATCTCATCGCAGGCATGCGCAGGTTTCCTCATGATCTCGGGACGAGGTCTCTTTCTTTACTAACAATATTTTAACTACTTTTAAATAATGGAGAGACACGCTTCGGTAGGAATGGGGCTTGACCGTAGTGGTACCATGGACTCACATAAATTCGCTGTAAAATAAAGCACTCTAGGTGGTAGACTCGATACTGAGTCGCCTAGGTAGGTACCACCGCAGTACCAGATATCGTAATATCTGGTACTGCGATGCGTATCTCCTCTGTTTCGGGATAAGGGCACTGCAGCTAGTCAAATTACCGAGTATAAGCGAACTAACATCTGTTGTCTCTGGTGTCGGGCGCGGTGCGTTTATGGAGAATAATAACTGTTTATCAGTTGTTGGTCTCCTTCAATGCCGCACTGTCATGGTCAGGCGTATCACTTACCATCAGGTGAGAGTTCTGACCGTCCTGTACAATTCGTAACAACAAAAACGAGTGTATCGAAAATGGCGATATCTCTTACCACAAGGTCAACTACTGGGTAGGTACCCATGAAAAAAATTAAATTCTTATATTTATTTTCTATATATGGGTTTTACTCATATAAACTGTTCTCATAAATTCATGTAAACTATTCCATGATCGCAAACTGGTATAAATAAGACGTTGACTGAAACATTCAACTAGTTATTTACGCGCCAACCAACCAAAACGACGCGCAAAATCTAGTATTGTACGTAAATTGGTTGCCGCACGCCCATCGCCGCCCACCTGACTTATAATGTTGGCGCCAACGTTGGTTTTAATGTTGGATCAAATGTTGGCCAACTTCGATTCCTTTTTTTTTGTAGGCAACTTGCGGAGGATCTGGATGTTTGGCGCAGAATGAGGGACATTTATGTCCAGCAGTGGACTTCAATTTGAAGTGAAGGACAACGAGCAGACGTCTCATCTGTTAGCTACTCATGGACACAAGGTACTTCTTCTTATCCAGTAAATAGGGATTCACATTTTAATCACCCTTTTATTTGCCATCCAGAGGTCCCGGAAACTGCACGAAGATGGATAGTTCGGGCAAGACAGTAGGTGTTCCATTGTCTGAGGAGGGGCACCACAGTCGCACAGACTGCTTTTACACGGTACTTTGAAATAGAAATGAAAGCGTTGTGAACGTATAAAATTGGAAAGTAGAAAAAGTCCACTCTGTGACCCTCGGCCCCCAGAAAATTAAGTGTCCATTGGACCCTCAAATATAGTCCAATCTTGGCCCTTGGAGGACCATAAGGAATTTGGGCCACTGGCAATCATTCACTCGACGAAACAATACGTTCACGTTATTTCACGCCGTTATTCTATGAGCAATGAAAGCTTTTAAAAATGGCAACATTGTTTAAAGAAAGTACAGGGATAAAAGATTTCGTGTTTCAACATGTACCCCATGTTAAAAATTATTATATAGGTATTATTATTGTTTATGTGTGTATGATTTTACAACCTTTGAATTTCTTCGCAGGCGTGCGCAGGTTTCCTCACGATGTTTCCCTTCACCGTAAGAGCGTCGGATAACGTACATATAATTTCTAAAATTCGAAATCACATTGGTACGTGGCTGGATTTGAACCTCAGTCCTCCCGGTAGGAGGGCAGCAGTCCATACCATTGAGCCACCGACGCTACACAAATGTTTGTACTGCAAAAATCGATTCTGGAACATTGGCTATCAAGTTTAAAACACACTCGTCAAACATAGGACGAGAAAGTCACCAACGTTGGCCCCAACAACGCTCGCTGACAGACGAGACATAATGCGTTGCAAAAATAGCCCGGTGACATTTGCACGCGTTAGGAATCGAACCCACGACCGTTTTGTTATAGTGGGAAACTGAAATCGGATTTATAGCCTCGCATTGCTTGGCAAGTGTTGTGGTGAAAGACGAATGCACATTTGCGATATTAATTGTGATGCAGTTTATTTTGTAGTTAAATTTTATGATAGGAATAATGAGAGAACTAAAGTTACCGACATAGCCCGCCGGATCAGCTGAAGTGGCAGTGGGCTGGTCACGTATGTCGCAGAACCGATGGCCGTTGGAGCAGACGAGTTCTGGAGTGGAGACCGCGTCTCGGCAAGCGTAGCGTAGGACGCCCTCCGGCACGATGGACCGACGACTTGCAAAGTCGCTGGTGGAGGCTGGATGAGAAAAGCAAAGGACCGGGATATCTGACGCAGAATGGGGGAAACTTATGTCCAATAGTGGACTGTGTTATTTTCATAATCATCAACATCAGCTTATTAAACGACCTCAACGAGGGGCACAAGCCTACCTATAAAAGGTATATAGGCCTTAGTCGTCCACGCAGGCCCAGTGCGGATTGGCCGACTTCATGGATAACTTTTGAACCTCTTCACAGGCGTGCGCAGGTTTCCGTACTTTGTTTTCTTTCACCGTAAGAGCGTCCGATAAACTTTCATATAATTTCAAAATTCATCAAGACATTGATCCGCGACGGGATTTGAACCTACATATTCCAGATCAGAAGGCAACAGTCCATTCCAATGAGTCACTGACGCTCTTTAGCTATGCTTAGAAACGTCCATGACTTAAACTCTACCTTCAGCATAAAATAGAGATAGAAATAAAATTAGGGATTTCTAAACGTTTTCCTTGTCGGTTTGATCAGTATCTACTGACTCTTTCAAAAATTGTTTTGATCTAAGTGCACATAATATTGTGGGAAACTCCAATAAACTTCAGGCGAGTTAGAATTCAGTCTGAAAGAAGAGTTCTGAAAGAAATATTTCTTTGTTTTATGGTATAGTACATGTTAGTTTATATGTATTATTTTTATGAACAATACATGTTTGTGTTTTAAGGTATAAGTACACAGTTTTTGTTATAATAATAAATCATAATAGCTGATGATGTGAAAGAAAGCGCATTGAGTCCACTGAAATTAATTTCGTCACCTTATCTAAGGAATTAGGTACTTACCTAATCAGATCAAGAGTGATATTTTCAACAGGAGCAGGTTTTAGTATAAATATAGGTAGAAAATGTAGAGTAGGCAATTCACGTAAAATTTGATAATTCGTAAACTAAACTTAAAAAAGCTACAAATCAAACTAGTATTACCGCTTTATCGACTATAAAACAGACTAAATTGTATCACCGAGTGTCATAAAAAATATACACACGTCGTCTTACAGTTAACCCTAAAAAGGACCCTTTCTCAGTTTTTTGGCGGAAAAAAAAATCTGACGTCGCTTCACGCGGCTCTCGGTCTGTATTCGTGGCCCAGAGGCTGCCACGAGCGGTCGCTCCCGACTCAGTACGTTTCACATTCCAATTACAGGAGCGCGGGAAAACTCGATGCCCGAATTCGAAATTCGAACGACCGTGTTCCATTCTTAAAAAAAATCCCACCACCTGATCCAACCTTTTCGAAAACATAACCGGCCAGTGTTTATTATTATGATACGTAAAAATCAAACCGCGTATTGTTTTAATAATTCGACATTGTCGGAATTCTATTGTGTGAATTGTTTAATGTTTCGCCACAATCTAGGGCTTTGTTGAGATGAACATTTAACATATTTGTCGTACGTATAAACAATTGTTAATTTCGCGTGCGGTGCGTGGTTTTTATGAATGTTTTTGCGTGTCGGCCCGGTGGTGGGGGAAAAGGTGGGGCCTGCGTTGACTCGTCCCTCTTCTAGCGTATTTTGATTTAGTTTCCGAGTCTTACACAGATGTGGCGATTTTTTTACAGTCGCGTGTGTGAATCGCGCGCGGCCGCCGTTTACGTTTCGTGCGTCGAGTTTTCCCGCGTGTAACTGAGAAAACTTTTTGGAAACTTTGGCAGGTTAACTGTACATAGACGCTTATAGTTTGATTTGCGCAAACTGTTGTGTTATTATTTTTTGTGGTGTGACATTTTGGATTTTTGTGTTAACACAAGTGACACTGTGTGATATTGATTTCGAGTTTGGATGTTTAGAATAAGGTGAGTTGTAGTTTAAGGTGTTAATTTTAACTCAATAAGAAGTTTTAACTGTGCATCTTTGTTAATTTATTAATCTAATAACTGAAATTTTATAAGTATATACATGCAATCAATAAATTCGAAGAAGAATAATGAATTAATTTATAATTTTAAAGTATTTCTTAATGATATAGTTTTAAAAAAACGGTAGAATTAAAAAAAGAAATTGGAGTGTCTTGAGAAAAAAGTTCCAAAACTACTAAAAATAAATAAGCAAGAAACTTATCTTTTAAGCTTTTTTTAACACTTTTTTCAATTAAGTGAACTTCGCTGCCAAATTGTGGCTGTCACATGTTTTAAATACTAACTTTAATACTATACTAATGTTATTTGTTACAATAATATTTTAAATACTACAAATAAGAGTTATTTTTTTTTATTTATTATAATCTAAACAAGTCCGAGTTGTTTACAGGCCCTCGAGGTCGCGTGTTCAACAGCTAGTTGAGTCAAGTTCTAAATCTCCTATATTTAAGATTGTTATCAGCATACCTTAAATTGTTATGTTACTAATGATGAATTAATGTTCATAGATTTTGTAATTTAAATAAATTATTATAAGTCAAAATATGACACAAAAAAAATTCGGTTCAGTCGTGCAGCAAACAGCCCAATGCGGAGTTTTCATAAAAATAATTTACTGCAAATATTTGATACGCCGCAAGTACCTATAGGAAACTTATCTTATCAAGAGGGAAACTTTTAATCTTCCAGGTTTTAAACTTGAGCCTTAATATCATGGTACATATATTCAAACAAGTATTACATCTTTGGACACCATTGATTTTTACTTTTGATTATCTAAATAAACTTTCGTCACTCTTATTTAATGTAGTAAAACTCTATGAACTATGATATAAAAACTGTTTGAATGTTTCTTGGATAAAAATATAGAGGCGTTAATGTTTGTATGTCTATGTTCTTATTTCAAAGCTAAACTTATAATAAAAAAGCTTTAAAATTTATTTAATAATTTCAAATTGTATGTAGTAATTTCTTTGCCTCCACTAGGAATTCATTTGAAAAAAGTTAATTCCTTTGCCTTGATTCCAATAAAAAAAAACTAAAAACAGTTCCTCTACTAAAATGTGATACAATGTAAACATCTATTTATCTATAATTAGCGTGAGCTGAAATGTTTACACGTTCAGTATATTTGACATAACTGTTAAATATTTACAAGAACATGCCATAGGTGAAACGGAACGACGCCATTTGTTCAAATATGAATGAATTTAGATACATTGTCAAGCTAATGAACATAAACATGTACCTACTCTACAACTTTTAAGTTAAGTGAAGTTAATCAAAGTTAGTATATCGTTTTAAAGAAAATGTCTAATGAATACGGTTATTGTTTGTTGATTTATAAATTGGGTTTAAAAAAATATGTCAATCTTTGGTGGCATTTGTAAAAGTTTATTGTCATTAAATGAATGAAAAAACAAATAAATACCTCAAAAGTATCGAGTCCGATGAAACTCGGTGATTTTAGTAATACATTAAATTACTTAAGATTTATTGATTACTCGTATTACTGGAAAAGGCACTATGTTTCATGATTCATGATAGTTAACTTAGTTTAAAAGTTCGTTTCTTAATCACTGACAGTGTTAAAAACTATTGTCACAAATAAAAGTTGTTTCGGAACATTAATAAAAATAAAACATGAACACTTAATCAGCTACTTACATTATAAATTAAAAATGTAAATTTACCATAACAATATTATTCCAATCTGAAATTACAACTAAAACAAACATTTCAATTAAAATTCTGGCGTCTCCAATCAACGGAGCAATTTATATCATCTTTAATTAAACAATTTTAAAATTAATCATACCTAATATTGTTAGGAATATAATTCAATTAATAATAATTTATAAATTGGAATAATATAAGTGTTCCAATTTTAAAATACAACTTACACGCACATTCCAATTTAAATTCCAACGTCTTCAATCAACTGAGTAATTTTTATTTTAATCAACTAAAATCTCCGAATCATAACGCTTCAAATAACTTGGAGATCAGATAGGGGGTCAGAGGTTAGTGGTTAAAAGATCACGATACGGGATACGAATCCATTTCTGATGTGTTAGAATGAATTGATGAAATTAATTTTGAGTGAAACTTTTATACAGCCTCCGATAGGTTCTAGGTGGTAGAGTCAGTACTAAGTCGTCTATGTAGGTACCACTGCAGTGCCGGATATCGTCCCTTGAAATAGATGTGTTTTGCATTTCTGTGTTTCGGGATGAGGGCACTGTAGCTAGTGAAATTACCGGGTATAAGAGACCTAACATCTGTTGTCTCAGGTGTCGGGCGCTGTGCGGCAGTGATAGAGAATTTTAACTGTTTATCAGTTGTTGGTCCCATTTAATGCCACTCTGTCATGGTCGGCCGTATCACTTACCATCAGGTGAGTGTCCTGATCGTCCTGTATACCTAACATAAAAAGAAATTCAATGGTTGTACGTGAAATCGGCCAATCCGCTTTGGGCCCGCATGGAGGACTAAGCCTTAACCCTTTAAACACATGAATCCAGACACAACAGAAAATTAAATGTTTCTGACATCTTTAGGTATCATCATCATCATCATCAGCTCATTAAACGTCCCTACCGAGGGGCATGAGCCTACCCGTATAGGGTGATAAGGTCTTAGTAATCCACGCGGGTTTTAGGTAGGTATCATTGGTGTTTAATTTAACCCTTTGAAACAATAGATTTTCTATTGTGTCTGGATTCCTGGTATTTAAAGAATTAAGTTTCTGACTGAAAGAGAATATGTTTCCCTTCGTGTTTCGACCGGTACCCGGTACCGGATATAATTCAAGTTTGGTAGTTATAAGAGTACGGTGGTGGTGTGGTGGGACTCTCCATTGACTCAACATTGGTCACGGCTTTCAGCGCCAGAACTAGATAAATTTTATAAAACTCAAAGCCTGCTTGTGGACCCTAAAATGTCATTTACAAACTATGGATACCTATCCGAAAAATTGAGTTTTATTATTGTTATAAGACCCAGCAATCCACATCTGGCCCTCATGCTGTGTGGGAGGCCTGTGCTCTGCAGAACTTGGGCTACTTTGATTGATTGATTCAAAGTATAATCAAATTCAAACAGCTAAAAACTTGAGAAATAAATGTACTTGGCAGTTTTTATACGTTTTTTGTACAATTGCTACATTTACAATTCATAATTTGTGGCTAATACATGAATGATATGCTTGGATATTATAAACATAACACGTTTCGGTGAATTGTTATAAAAAATCTTAATAATGTAAATGTACGATTCGGATTGATCCTACGATTGCCTTAGTAGAGGCTACGTATAAAATTTTAGTTTTTTTAATTGACTCAAGTGCTTTGATTATAACTATATTTAATCCCTACCGGATCCAATGAACTGTCAAAAAGGAACGATTCCATATAATTTGTATTAAACTAGTGATATGTGACGTCATTGCTCAATATCATCAATTGATTATTTTCCGTCAACACTGCATTGCGCCCGTCACCCGAAACGATAGATGTAAGGTCTCTTATACCCGGTAATTTAAATAGCTACAGTGCCTACATTATGAAACACAGAAGTGCAAAACAACTGTTTCACGGGACGATATCTGGCACTGCGATACCTACCAAGACGACTCAGTACTGATTCTACCACCTAGCAAATTAAAGTGGGTGAGCAATATAACGTTCTTCCAAATGCGTATTCTTGCGAATAAATCGCAAGAATACGCATTTGGAAGAAATTATAAAATGTATGGATACTCTACATTTATTACTATTGTTCTTTTCCTTAAACTTTTGTGTAGCTTGATGTCAGTTCTTAGAAGTCTTAATTTTGTGACTCTGGAAAATGGAGATATGCTGGTAATTGAGGTGGTTGCGATTAAAATTGTTTTTAATATGTTCAAAGTAGTTAGTTGAAATACTGGATCTTTGAATTAAAATTTTCAATGACGTACTTATGGTCATTTAAAATTATTCGTGTCATTAGATTTATAAGTTTGATCTAGATTTTTTTATGTCATGCAATATTTTAATTGTAAAATATAGTATGTTTGACAAGTTATTAAAAAACTAATTTTATACATAAATCATGAAATTTATCTTATCTGTCAAATTTCGCGGGCTAAAAAAAGAAACAAGGAATCTAAACTTTGCAGCCAAAGAAACTAAAAGGCGCCAACCCTTATCGTACGTAACCGCACACCAGCGATTGTGATCGGAAAAATTCGTCCGCAAAACGGATAAGGTTCATTCGGTCAGAGCGTCGGTCACCGTTCACCCGCCGGACCGCCGGACACGGGCCTTATCGGGCGCCGGACGTGACGTCACACACAATGCGCGCGACGTGATCGTTGTATAAATAATTTTATATTTGTATTTTTTAAACGAAAACAGGGAAATGGGAACTGCTGCTGTTTAAAGTTGACGATTTTTATAATGGGAGGAAGTGACCAATCGTTTATTTAAAACTGTATTGCAGTCACAAAATATCGATTACTCGATCTTTGGTTCTCAGTCGAATTAAACTTAAACTTACCGTAACTAGATACAATGGGATGAGTACAAATTGTCCCCCCTTACAAAACACTAATGCATTCTAAAGAAAATCTTATTAAACGTGTAACTCCACTAAAATTACACAATAATTGTTACCAATAAGACCTATTTCAGAATCCTATTAGAAATTGGTACTCTTAAAATACACTTTGATTTAAATTATTAGTACGTAACCACACTGGATGTTTTGTTGATTTATCTTTACACAGAATTTAAATAAAAAATATTCAAAGAAGCATATCTTAGATAATCTTGTAATAAAAATTATATAAAACTTGAATCTTACGTGATTGTCATAACGCAATGGTTCATAGAATAACTGCCGTTTAATGTCAATAAAACTGTTCAATTAAAATTATGAATAACATAATCACAATCGTCAATATTTAAATCTACTCACGGAGGTTGCTGGAATCCGAGCGCGTTAACGTCACTCGTCCTAACCCCACTTGGAATTCTATAAGCCATACCAATAAAAAACACATTTCCTAATTTACTCATACGTAAGAGTATTGTGTACGAACAATAGAATTGACTCACATAACGTGATTCATTGAAACGTTTAACCGATACCGATAAAAGTGCATTCGATTCAAAACTCGCCGACCGATTTTCAAACGCTAATAATCGATTGTTCACAAAATAACATCGCCTGTAAACCTCGATGCAATTTCACTCGCAAAACAAGCCGTCCAAATTAAAAATCGAACTTTTCAATTTCCGAATCCGCGTTCCATTTTTGAAGCGGTCATTTTCTAAATTGTTCATTGTTTTGTGTTGGATTTTAAAAATGGAATGCCGTTTTGAGAGCCCGTTTTGAATAGAGTGGAATGTTCCATTTTCATTTTTATCAACAAATTGTTACCGTAATTGAGTCGTGTTTGCAATGTGTTGGTTCCTAACTAAAGCGCGGTGTTTACATTCGACGGAATGTGAATAACCTACTTGTGTAAATAATTTGTATCGCATCGTTGTTTTAATAACTGACCGCAAGTTATAAATGTAATATATTTATACACAATTATTGAGTGTTCTCAATAGTTTTGTTCGTTGTAAACGTGCGAAATATAAACGTTTACAGTGCGTTTTCTGAAACACTAAAGTTTTTCTCTGTTTTTGCTACAAAATTCAAATCGCAGCTTATGAAAAGTTTCTTAGAAGCTTAAGGAAACTAGCTAATTTATAACTAATCGAATTGTAAACGGGAGATTGTGACGCACCAAAATCTATTGATAAGTTTCCAAGTTCCTTGTCCCCAAATAATATTAATAATATTTGAATTAACTGTGAAACTTTTCAATAATAAAGACCTCCAATTTACCAGTAAAGTCTAATTAGACTTTATTGGGTTATTTGTTTAAAATAAATTTGGCATGAAAGTCAGTAAACGTACACCGAGCATATCTGATTGCTTATTATTATTTGTTGTACAAACAATTACCTAGGTTCACTCACACGAAAATTTGGTACCTAAATATGCCTGCGTTTAAAGCAAATGTATTGCAATGCCCTTACAGGGACAAGTTGACGAATCTACCTAATCTCGAACTAGTATTAATAACTTTTTTCCAATATTGACATAAATAATATTATTACTTATTCGATGCCTTCATACAAAAATTCATGGTACATAAGTATCAGTTCTAGGCCCAACATGTTTGATATCTATTATACAAGGACTGGTAAGGACCAGCTTATTTTTATTGAGGAATAAAAATAGGCAGCAGCTATCCAATCTATGTTATTGGAAGTATACTTAGGACACGGGTGTCAGCCAAATCACGAGTTAGCAAACGCATTGTGTACCTACAGGAGACAGTAGTCACTTTCTACGAGGTGGTCTATTTGGTAGATGGCTTACATACAAAAAGTCGAGTGCCACAGGGCTCTATTCTAGGTCCACAACTCTTGTAGTCCTAGTTACCGGTCCTGCGTCGAGACTGTCTCGTCACGTCAGCGGCGGCCCTTGTAAGGGTTATATAAGTCTTATTTAAAATTGTAAATAGGCAATTTATTTTACTGCAAAATTGTTTGAGATCTCCGTTGGATAATTATTTTTGACATTTCCCCTAATGAGACCGACAGAGGTACAATGTTGTGTTTTTCTATGCTATCGCATGTTAAATATGAATTGTGATAGGCTGGTGTATGATTATTATGTTTCGAGGTATTGGAAGACGAAGATAAAGTTAATAAGCTTCTGTTTCTTGTGATCGATTTGTACTTTTGTCATCTGTTTTTTAAGATATTGTAACATCCGTTCGGTACATACTTACCACTGTTTTCTAACATCACACCCTTTCGAAAAAACCATTAGAAATAAACAATGTTTTATAGCATCCACTATAATATCCGTCGATAAGTACAAGTACAAGCTCTGAGACTAATAACTAATACTATACATAATATATAACAAAATACAATAGACTAAAGAAATAAATGCTTCGACGATTTTAATAGTGTTATCGCAAAAAGTTCCTCAAAACAAATTCCTAGAAAAGTATAAAAACGTCTGTTTGTTTGTACAAATTCTTAGTTTGTAAAATGATGCACGTTTTACTGCGTTCTTTGTTTTTGTAAAAAAAAAAAAGAATTTTTAAATACCAGTACAACGTTGTAAATTGCCATAAGGTGAATTTAATTGACCATATCCTTAGTAAACGACATTTAAGAAATTGATATAAATTATTTCCAAATACCAATATCGATATGTTTCAATTTTGTCCTCGCATAATTATCATAATAACATTGCAGAATCGTGCATTAATTCCATCTCTTCATTATGCAACCGTCTCTTTTGCACTTATACAAAGGCGGTATAAACCAATTAGTATGCCATTTCCACTCTTTACTCGTTGAGATAGATCCTTTTTGGTTAAGCAATAAAACTTTGAGAATACAGCTGCGCTTGAGTCGTTTATCTCAATTCAACTCTAACGCATGCGATAAGACGCATACTTGGTCGCAACGAACATCAATGAGCCTCTCTGATGAAATGCGAAATGGTTATTTTTTCAAAAATGGAATTAAGAAGAGACAATAACGTTCATTGTTTTTAAAGATGGCGGACGGTGGCTCAAATATGAGATTATTACTTGTGTGTCTGCTTTATGATAATTTTATTGCTTGGCGAACAAAAGCTGGTTTTATTTTGATGCAAAATTGTTGTACCGGCTGTCGGAAATACCTCGTTATTCCGGTCGGTAACTACTGTACTCATTGAAAAAGGGAATTTTGCAAAGACATGAAACCCGGTCAAAACTGGAAAGATGAGGTAAGAAATGATTGATCTCGAGTAGTATTGCTTTTTCATAATTTTTACCAGTAGCCAGACACAAAGGTGTAACACTTCCATACTGGCCACTAAGAAACAATTAACTGGTATTTACCGTACTGTGTTACACCATAGCTATTACTTTTTAATGCCACATGACCGTAGTTTTTTTTAAAATGGAAGTTACATAAACCACATCTCATCTTAAAGGTTACATTAACAAGAGTCAAGAACAAGCGTTTAAATTTCAAATATGGAACGTCTAATTCTCGCAGCGAATAGATTAACGTGACGTGTCACACGCTTCCAGAAAGCTGAATAGTTGGAACAATTTAAATAGTACGATCCCTCAATTGGGGTTAATTCCTCAGTTTGAGGAATATGGAGTTTAATTATGAGGACTGGGATGTGCTCAGTGTGTATCGATTTCAATGCGGCCCGTTGTGTTTGAACGAGTCTCTATTGTAAATAGTCTTTTTCTTTTTTCAGCTCTGTGTCATGGAGGTTGCGTTTTGTTCAGTAATAGGGTTGTTTTTTTGGCCGTGTTCTTAATTTCAAATGTTATTGAATTAGAAATAGACTCGGGAAGCGTTGTGTTTATTTCTTGCAATAATATTGTCTTACAATATGTTAATCCAGATAAAATAATTTAATATACGGCTTTAAAAACATGGTATTAAAAGTATAATATAGTTATTGTTATTAGTTAAGCATATATCAATTACTTTATTGATAATTTGTATCATAAAGATATTGACGACCTATTTGGTGTTGCGGTTGAGAGGTCGGCCGCAACACCAAGGGTTCGGGTTCGATCCCGGCAATACAATTTGTGTGCATGAACATGTCTGTTTGTAATGGTCTGGGTGTTTTTATGTATAATATGTATGTTTTACAAAAAAATGTATATATGTATGTTTCCGTTGTTTAGTACCCATAATACAGGCTTCAGCTTAACTTGGGGCTACATGGCTGTGTGAATGTCAGTGGATATTTATTTTATTTATTAAGTCAAGTTATGAAATAATTGTAACGCATTCAGCCCAGAGCACAATAATATGGCAGGAGTATGAATATAGATTTAGGTACAGTCGATCTTTAAAACGGTTTCTCAGTTATCACAAAATTTATTTACAGTGCTGATTAAATTTTAGTGCATCTAAAATCATTAAAAAAATCACTCAGAATATTATGATGATTGAGTATTATGAGCACGTAACGCTTTATAGCTTTGGAAATGGTATGATTATTAAAAATTTATAGATCAAGTTTTGACCTCACGATTTGGCACGGTTCACTGGCGTTAGCTGGTTAATTATGTTGCAGAGTTCACAGTGAAGTAATAAGGCACAAATCTATTTACTACATTTTATCAGTAGCAGGGCTGTAATATTGACATCTGTATTTAGACCATGACATGATGGTCTATAAATGTATGGTTTCGAATTTTAACCCGCTGCTGTGGGGTAGGCTAAGTGACCAGTTTTAGTTAATTTCATCAGTTCATTTTAGTGAGTCTTTGGGTCACCATAGTCTCGGAGTCACCAAAGCAATAATGTCACAGAATTTTATGAAGGAAAACAGGATTTGGTTGGTTAGAGTCCTACTGCTTTTCTAGTAATAGACATAGTGCCACATCACATGTCGAAAAATATGTTCTAAATGCTTGGACCCATTTCATTATTTCTGGTAGGCTTATCAGCACTGAAATACCTTTGGCCTCTTACACGCAATAGAAACTGGTGTTAAAGACCAAGACGCATAACCTCAAAAACGGGCCTATCTGAAAAAGAAACTTTCAATCAATCCGGAAACATCAAATTCTAATAGCATAAAGAGCAGTTTGCTATCCTTACATCACAACTCGTTTCGACTTTTTACCGAGTCGTGAGCGGACTTTTTTTGAGGAGCACATATTCAGATGTGTAATGACCAATCTCCACAGTCTTACAAAAAAAAGGCTGCCGCCATTAATGCATCAGTTACTAACGTCAGACGCAGGCGTCCTTACGTATTCATAATAAGAACAAGTCCATTTTCAAATCACTAACGGATTTCGACGCGTTGGATATGCGATTGGGTGACGATGGAAATTATGGAAACATCTTTGCTCTTACATTAAATAAGCTTGTAGTTATTGTATACTTTGAAGACGGCAGAAGTCTTTTAGTTTCAAAAACTAAATTAAATGGTAAAATTTAATTTGCGGACCAAAATCTGCTCGTGACCGATTCGGGACAATTCAAGAATAACTTATATGAAATAAAGAGGATACTATGATTCATGTGTAAAATTATATTTGACTGCATTATTCTAGTTTTGAAATCGGAATTCATTGATTTTGGTTGCACGGAATTTTAGTCGAAAGTCCATCGATACTTTCGATGCCTTAGTTTTTAAACTATTACGAGTGTGTAGAATTACTCCTTACTTAAATCCACAAACAAATTACCTGGGGGGTTACCGCCATTTCATAAAACAAAATAACTATGATACATCAGCATTTTGTACCAGAAAAGGTGAAGTATATTAATGTAATACGGTTTTAAGAGATACATTATACATTGAAGATACTTATATTGTTGCAAACATAAGAGCATTTAACCCGTAAGCATGTTCGAATTTCGTTATTTGGAAATAGAACGCGGGTTCCAAACCTTTAATATGTCCAGTGAGTCAACGGACGGTTTTTGACAAGTTGCGTCAGAATATGACACTGGCAGGAAATAAGATGAATGCCACAAAAAAGCGCTGCAATGTTCTACTTATTTTGACTAATGCTTAATTCGTAGTTTAATATATGATTTTCTTATACATTGCTATTTAACTCCTTGACCGCCAAGAATGGCCAAATAGAAAATATATTGTTTTGACAATTAGTCGTTTTAGCGGTAAATGTTGAAATATATATAAAAATCAAATTACTTACCTAAATGTGTAAATAATAGTATATAGATTCGTACCAGTGTCGTGTGAATAGCGCCTTCAACAAACATATTTTTATTTCTGTAACCTTACGTCTAGAATGCGTCTAGTGAATTATTTACCAATTAGCTACTTATAACTTTATTTGGTTCCTTCAAAATTTGAATTCAGATAATAAGGAAAAACATTTTTTAGCTGTAATTTTTACCGCTAATTATATGTATAACGTTTGAATTATACTCAATAATATAACTAACTTACATCTGAAACGCCTTTTATTGTACCAGAAGCTCCGGAAATTAGTCGGGTGCCACGTAAAATCCTCCTTCTTGTGGGGAGCGAGGCAAATGCGCGGCAATTATAATCAATTGGTCACAATTAAAAAATGTGCTCGACAAACACGGTGGGCGGCTCTGACACGCAATAAATACTTTATACATGTTTAATTAAGTTCCAAACGTGGTACTAGACTGGGGTCAACACCTCAAAACCAATCTGTTGACCTCCCGAATGCACATACACACTTCAAATACGTATCAAGTTATACCGGAAACATTAAGCGCAACCAATTCTGATTGATCTCTACGAGTGTTACTTAACGTATACGACCTGAGCTTGTTACACTGGACGGTGGAACACAGCGTGGTTACCCATCAATCAAAGGGATCATATCGCCGAAACTAGCTCTAGCGGAGATTATGATTTCATAAATTCAATATATGGTTTATTCAAATTTTCGGTTGATTGAATGTCTTGTTGAGTTTTTATTTTGAATACGCTGATATAATAAGATAAATTTATTAAAACGAAACAAGTATTGAGCGACGTTTCGAGAAATCTAATAAATGAAAAATACGTTAACCATAAAAACATGTTATGCATGCTTTGTAATTTTCCCGTCTCAGTGTTATTTCCCATGTCAATAAGCTTTTAAATTAGTCCTTAATGTTATCCAAATGTAATACGCAATGATCAGAAACGAGTTGGATTACATTAAAACCTCGAATAGTACTGGCTTGAAAAAGCGAAGTCTATCGTATAGGAAAAAAAAGTATGATTGTGGCATATCAAGATGTGTTCCAGCGCCCGCCGTCTAATCCATCTCGCTTCGATATTTGAATATTCGAATTTGGAACGCGCCGTAACATGAACTTGGTCCGTTTCGTTTTTCAATTGCTTCACTCATATTTTTGAATTTGGAATGACGAGATAAGAATTCTGTGACGTTCACAATTTAAATTGGGCGCGCGTTTTTTTGTCTAGACGAGTTTTAGTGGGTTATAAATTGTGGGCATTGTGCTGCCATGGTTGTATGAAAGGTGATAGAGAAATCGCGATTCGGTTATTCTGATCGCGTATGGGTTACGTAAGTAGCTTGTGTAGGTATGTCAGGGTTCGGATAGGGTTGTCCAATCAGCATTTGCTGATTTTACCGTATCATCCAGTTCCCTCTAAAAAATCTTAACTAACTGACATTATAAATTCCTGGCGAATAAGTTGTTGTAATTTATTTGGAAATATTGCTTATATTACTTATTTAGTCGTCATAATTATTACGCTGCATTGATAAAATTATTATATTCCAAGTAAAACTAAAAGCGAAACATTTTATAATCTTTAAATAAAATATTTTGGCAAAAGTATTTTTTATTGGTCTTTGGGTCATTCATAGACGATTATGTACAACCCTATAGTCGCACGCGTCGCCTTTATTCGCAATGAGCACCGGGTGGCCACTGGCACATTCTTTACTAAGGGCTAGAAACTATTGCTTTGTACAAGTTTTCAAATTCGAACGTTATATTCTCTACTTTGTACAAATCAAATATGTTTTTCGTATCTCTTAAAAATAAAAATTGATATTTTTAATATCTGTCTATGTGCTTCAGGCAAGGCTTTACACATATGGCTGTACGCAACTTTACGTACTATTACAATACAATAGAGAAAGCACCAGCGGAAGAACATATAAATTAGTAGTAACATCATTTGAGCGTCAGGGGTCACATCTCGAAGACAATGCTCAATGAAGGCACGCGCTAGGAGGGGGCATGGGGGGAGTAATTATTCGATGCTAGCTCGGGGAACCACGCCCGCCATTGTAGTACTAAATACAGCTTTTATAACTCACAGTGTGTTGACATGAACGTGGATTTTTGAATTTAGAATGCGTTCGTTTGATGAAGTTTTTTTTATAAAAGAATTATTTTATTGATAGTAGCCTTTTAAAAAAATTGCTGTACATCTAGCCAGTATCTTAACTTTTAAAGAATTTATGAAAAGTTGTAATTACTGTAGAACTGACCAGTAAGTATGATTGATGGATCAATTGGACCACTTTTGACGAACTGTGAAAACAATTAGTTCCAGCACTTGGTGCGGACTTATGAACCTGTGATGTCACATTTCACGGCTATTTGAATTTAAAAATAGTAACACCATGATTCCGACGAGGATTGTTAACGAAATTTAATATTGTTTTTGTTATTTATAGTTCAGAAATTTCCTATAACAGATTCACAGTTCTAAAACGGCGATATGAAGCCTTATAATTAAAACCAAATAACGAATCAAAACTATTTCCCGCTGTTATTATTTCAATTGAATATGACGTTGAGTAAGCGATGTGTGCAAGTTTTAAAGCTATATTCGTTCACATTCCATTAGTTACGAGTTATCTCTAGGTTTATGATTAATTGTTACGGAGAAATCTGGCCAGTGATTACGTTTTCTTCTTTTTTCTGTTTTTTTTCTTAAGCATCAAAAGTTTATTATCAAAGAATGTTGTAAATTCCTATTCGTATTTAATTCTCTAGTAGTTTCCTAAGAGTTATAAATTCTAAATCCAATTGAAATCCAGAAGCTTGGTACTAGTGAGTAAATTTGCGGCTTAAATCTGCGCTATGATTTATATCAGTTTAATATAAATTTTAATCCTTTGCTGTCACATTACTTGATCAGTTGATACTACGCTAGCGTCATGTACTACAAGCATTAGGATAACAGAATATGAATAAACACGTTCACAGCCGTTCCAGAAATCCGTTCTCATACCTAAATTATCGACGCTCATTTCTAAAAATGAAAAGATTTAGTAATTTACTACGAGTACCTTGCGTACCTTAGTTCGTTAGATAAAGTTGAGCCATGAAAAGTATTTCTTTGAAAACGACGTGCTAAAAAGTTTGTAGAGTTAAGTCTTTCTTTTTCGCAAATAGAAATATCTTTTCCTTATAAAACTTCGTTTGTATCCTCAAATAAACAAATTAGAAATATAATTAATTCTTACTGGCACATTCATAACGTCTTCCAAGTATTTTTACCTAGCGTCAAAACCAACACTCGAGATCGTTCACTAAAAATACACGGGATTAAAGTAATTAAGAAATATTAAGTGCCGCTCCCCAAAAAGTATAAACCATTGGGTTGTTTGAACGCATCCATCTAACTTATCTGTACGGAGCACTCAAAACGTCTATTTTTACCAAAACTGAAGCGGTTAAACATCAGGCGCGGGGCAAATGTAAAAATTTCATATCTACCGAAGTCGTTACGTACAAAATGATTGATTTTATTGCCACGCGTTCCCGGATTGATGTTTTAAAATACTTACTCTCTGGCGTCCTGTCAGTTCGGAAAATGGTTACGTTCGATTTTTGAAATGGCCGCAAAATAACATTCCAAATTTAAAGTTTTCTTTTCTGAATTTTTTCGTTTTCTTTTTAATGTTTACGCTGTTTCGTCCGCTTGTTGCTATTGCGGTCAACTTCTGCGGTCGTCTTCTCTATTCTGCGCCAAACATTTCAGTAATATAATGCGCTTTTCTTATCTTGCGCCATTGTAGTATCAGTAGGTTCTTTGGGCCGGAGGGTGTCCTACGTAACGGTTGCCAAGAAGTGGTCTCCACTTCAGAATTGTTCTGCGACGTGACCTTCCCTCAGCTAACTTAACTTGCTGTTACTACGAGCTTTGTTTGCAACTAAGTTCTGCTGTTGCGTAGAATATTTAAGATTTGCAAAGACTTACGTGCTATTCTTTCATTAATGTTTAAATTCCTAACTACTGGTTACTGGTACTCCAACTCTGGTTCTCTGGTAAAGTAATTTGATATCCCATATAAATCTATACCAATAACATTGAATGTGTAACTGTTCCTCAATGTTTCTATAGAACTAAAATCAAGGTAGAACTATATCGACAGACATTTAATTAAAACCAAATTAACGAATTGCTTACTAAATTACAGTTTAAATTGGCGTTAAATTGACAGAGTTTACACATTAATGGCAAAATGAGATGGAAAAATAAACGGCGTCCATATTGGAAAACAAACCAGTATATTCTGTACTGCCAGTACTGATTGCTCACGTCTGGATAGCGTCAGTGTACATCTGTGGTATTTCCATGCTTCGTAACTTATGATGAGTAGATAACTAAAATTACTTTGACAATACGTAATTGTTTCTATTGAGTTATTTCTGTGTTTTTTTTCTACGAATTACAAAGACGAATTAGCGACAAGAACTTAACAACTACTTCACAACAATATTTACGACGTTTTAAGATTAGTTTTAGTTTAGATCAAAAATATTTCAACTGTAGGTCCGAAGTAGGTTTAAAAACTGATACCAGTTTTAGTTTGATAGTTTATTGATTTGACTATATCTACTTGAAGTTGTAGTGCAAGTTAAAATAGTTCTTGTATTAGTTGAAAAAAGACGAGCTTAGGATTTTGCGATTTGTATGTATCTTTAATGTAATCTTGCTTCAAGCAACTTAATCTACGCCCCCGTTTCTTTCATTCTAGTGTGTGTTTACGATATAGGTGAAACCAACTGCGCCAAAAATTTAGGAAACACGTAATTACTACCTTAGTCATAACATTAATTGCAATACTTATCAAATCAGATGCTGTTGCACTGTGTTTAAGAAAAATAATTACTATAGTATTATAATTGTTATATCTCATCTGGTGCATAATAAGCAAATAGAAAAAATCTTAAGTTGAAGAATGCGAGCCCATTTCATTCGACATACACAAAGTTTTTGAGATAAATACGGTATGCAGTGCAGTGTAAAGAAACACCGCTTGTCATGGTTTCGAGTGTGACCGAGCGTGACCAAAGTATGACATAATAATCCAGCACTCGACATATTTAGTCGGCGTACACTAAAAATTCAGAGGCTCGCAAGAATCGATTTTCAATAAAAATGAATATTCGTTTTTAGGCGGCCGCTGAGCGGCTCAATCACCTCCCGCTTATGAATCTGGAATCCGACCGTTTTTCGCCCCATTCCGCGGCACCAAATTAAAAATGTAAGAATTCTCGCTTGCAAAAGGAATTTATATTTTATTTCATTTCATTAAATCCACCATCTTTTGTTTCCGCGGCCCGTCCCGATCGGAATTCATATTTTTCTGTGTTTTGTTTCGGTTTGCGGGCCGCGTATTGTTTTATTGTTGTGTCCGCTAAATGTTTCTCTCGTTCCGACGCTGGTATTAATTATTTTCTTATTTTTGACGAATGCGCGGCGAATTTCGACGACCAGTTTCGCAATGCGCTAAACCAATCACGATTTTCATTAAGCCGATAAAAAAGTACACGATCTTTTAGAGATTGTTGCCAGTCAAGATTAGAGAATACTGCTTCAACTATTAGACGCTACGTCGGATCCGAATGGACAAGATACGTATCGTTTACCGAAAATAATACCGGACCGTAATCTGACATTCTCATACGAGGCTCCGTTGCGCAAGTGACTTTCCGCCTTCCAAACAACGGAGGATTATTCGTTACTCATCAATCTTAAATAGACACGGCCACTCCATTGTTCCCGTGACATTTAGCCGAACATATAAATACGCCGCCGTACAAATTCTATCACCTATTTCTAAATTTAATTAACGCACACATATACCTACGCAATTCTAGTGATTTTGAAATTAGATTTCCAATTCTAAAGCTCGCTTCGATTGTTACGCAGAATCATAAGTTATTCTAAATTCAAATTGCTCTATTCGTATTTGAATTTGGAATAGAACGCATTCCTAATTGTTTGTGTCGCCCGTTGGCATTTTGGCATACGCTCTAGCGCGATTGGCCGTTACCTTTTCGTATTTCGAACGTCTCTTTGTATTCGAATTTAGAAAAGGTGATTATTTTGCTTTCGTTTTCTGTCGTTATATTGTGTGCAAATGTAATTGTTCCCGCGTCTGGTTATTGTTGTAAATATGAGCGCGGACGGATAGTTTCGCGTCGCGCCTGCGCGGATCGGAACTCCATAAAGATTGCGAACGTTGAATGCGAGTTCGTGATGACGTACGTCGTTTGTATGGAGTTTATTAGCGTTCACGGTTGACATTTTTACACTTTATGTGCGTCTTGTGACGCGTCGGCGTTGTGGTGCTAACTCCTCACTTGTCAATATATTGAGATTTCTCACAGATGATCTTCCCTCCAACTCAATTGAAAGTACTACACCTAATTATAACGTTGGAACAATATCATTAAAAGTATAAAAAGACACATACCTATGAAATTTTCCCTGATGGAAATACATAAGTAACATCCTTTATAACATCGGAAGACATATTGGGTCATAAGAATGCATGTAAACAGAAATTGCATTCCGTATAACGCACTGTACCATTGCCAAGTAACATATTGCCAAATTTCGCGTCGTGTCCCAGATTTATTGTCAATCTAGGTTTGATGTAAATGTGACGATTATTTCGTTTGTTTACTGCTTTTTGATGGCGTAACTGACGGTTATTGCGGTCTTTATTAGTTAACACATAAAACTTGTTATCACATTATAATTTACTGATTTTGGTGCTAGTTTGATTAATTTTTTATCATAATCATTGTTTAAGGAAGTTAAGAGATGTATATTGAACTTATGACGTCATTATTTTAAAACGAAATAAGATATTTGTTTTACACATATTACATTTCATAAACAATTAGTTATCAAATTGTAATCTATTATAATTTTACTCATACATATAAGGTAGTATCAACTCGTGTAAGCAAATAGAGTTCTACAGCCCGAGAACCGCTGATTTACAACTAAGTGCGAAGCAGACGGCACAATAAAATCATCACTGTTTAAATAAACATTAAGTTCTCAGTAATATTGTAATGGGCGATAGCCTTTCCTGGCATTTGAGAGTCAGCAATCACCTTAAGACACATTGTTATTCAATTGTTTATATAATTGTACTTCTACATACCTGATATTTTTTACAGATTTAGCAATTTGATGCTTAGAAAAGTTTCGATCTACTTTCCAAATTGAAATTTTAAAAGTCACGCCACTTATTTGTAAATGGAACATTCAAAGCTTTTAAATGTCATGTGACAGTTCGAAAATTTGAATTTAGAATGTCACTTCAAAGTAACACGATGCGTTCAAATTTTGAAATTGGAACAATGTTGCGTTTCCGATTTCCCCCTTTCTCGCCAATAATAGACGAGAATAACGGTTGAATAATAATGTTCTAGAATTAAATCTATCTAAACTGTAGTGCTCAGCTCGAAATAGGGCGCGTTTGCAGCAATTATTTTAGCTCTGTCTTTCTGAAAATTGGCAGCCGAGTGAGATCTTTTGCGTACGGTATTCGGTTGGGAAACCGTTGTGGTGTCGACCAGTCTAGCTGGACCCGCGATGCACCCTTACTTATATTACGCACATAGGGCTAATAAACAGAGCAGGATGGCTCAATTAGAACTGGACGGGTTTTATAAATAAAGTGCCCTGATATGCGAATAATAGGTAAGTCTACCCAGTGCGTTCGATGCGTTTGCACTTGCGTATGCACTTTATTTTATTTTCGTCTAACTTGCCAGCTCTGTCTTTGTTTGAATTAATTATTATGTTGAATGCTAATAATTTTAGATTGTATGTTGTTCACGTTATTGTGATAAGATAAATCAAAGACATTAGAACTACGCCATTGCGAGCCAAATCTGTGCTATTCCATTTTCTCAAACGTAATACCTTTTGTCTTTGTTTTTGATAATGTTTAATACTAAAAAGAATAGTTTTTTGTTTTTTGATAGGTCTATCTTTTTTAAATACCTTTAATACTAAAATTGTAGTATCGGTACTCAAAATACTTATTTCAAAGTGTGTGCATTAAAACTGAATGAACGAATGTATTTTATAGGTAAATTAAAACGAAACTCAAAAGTTGATTTCACTAATTGAATTTCTCTCGGAGTTGTAAAACTAGTCTATAATAAAATGGAACAATAGAGCCAGTGTAAAAAGCACACCACGATAAAGGTTTGCCACAATTTCTGCAACAATTTTATACCATAGAGAAATCGAACAGAAAAAGTCGACCAACGCGCTCGCTCGCTGAAAATTTACATTTGTAATAAGAGCCATTAACGTCTACAATAAACTGCATTGACATGCTGTAGAGCGGGACGGCGCTATAGGGGGAGCGAGAGAAACGCCAATCTCGAAGTCTCGCCAGACACAATAGCGGCGCGTGCGCCGGTCGACAAAGACAAACGTATCCGGCTGAAGCGGGACAGTTATATTTTGTTTGTCCCTCCCCGATTTAATAAATGCGTTCGGATTTTATGCGTTTGAGAAAAATGTAGGTAACGATTTATAGTAACGCATGCCGCGTAATCCACTATCATGAAACAATTGGAAGTTGCATTATTTAAAATGAAAATAATTAAATCTTAATTAACTGTTCCAATTCTAAAGTTCTATTTAATTTATCGTTTAATATGTGAATTAACATTGTTTTCTACTTTTACAAAAGTGTTTCAAACTTTTACCAACAATCGCATTGATTCTGTATTAATGAACTACTTTGTTAGTGACTATATTATTGAAACATTCAATGATTTGGATTTTTTAACTAAAATTGTATTTACCTATGCTTAAAGGAAATAAAATTTGGAAGCCATTCAATTTTTCTGTGCCTTCTGTATTTGATGTAAGACCTTAAATTATAACACATGAGCAATCTTTGAATTTGGAAACCCAAATTTTGCATAACAATGCATATTTTATTGCATTTAGAATTACAATAACCCGAATGCACCAAACAAAGTGCGAGACAGGTGCGCGCGCGCATCGCCGTGTGAACTCTCGAAACGCTTAAAACGACCACAGCACCAGGTTAATTAATAACCAACACTATTTCAGCCACCGACGAAATATTGTTGTTATTTATGCGTCTGAAGACCACCGCTTTTGGACTAGGTTTTGTTACGGCGTTTTGTTTACTTGATTTATTACATTTGATCTTAGTACTGCTTAATGAAAGTTCGATTGTTTTCTGTAGAACGAAACGTAGCTTGTCTTTCATTTCATCGCTTGTCCAATCAATAAAAAAAACTGGTAGATTCACACTTATTTAATTTTTAAATTAACGATTCAAGAGTCTTTTTAAAACTTATAGGTAATTGAATAACGAATATTTTGAGATAAGAGTTTGAGTGTGTAGAATAGGTACTGGCCAGCAACTTTTATTACACACGTCTAGCTATGCTATTTCAATACAGTATTCTTATTAATCCGTTGACAACATAAATCCAAACCGCCCGACGTTACTCACTAGCGGTCCGGTTTAAATCTTACATAACTTATAATAAAGTTCATTATAACAAATGTTAATCGCGCGACGCGCCATTAACACTGTGTACCTACACGTAATACGAAATTCGAATTGTGATAACTTTGGAACAACGAAACGCAACGCAAATAGCCAGACGTGCAAACGCAAACGTGTACAGAACTGACTCGTCTTATTGCTATGAAATACTAGAAAGAATATAAATTATAATACTTTTCCTAATATTATAATCATGCTAGTAAAATCTCTTGATTTTGGATTCAAAGGGCGAAATCTTAGTCTACAAGTGAACGACACAAAATGAAGCTAGAATATTCCCAATTGTACATTAAAATATTAAACAACTATAGATTAAGTGTTATTATTTTATATTTAAAGAATCTTATATTTAATGAAGGGTAAAATTTGGTAAGTTGTAAAAAGTCAACTCGGTACTGAGCTAAATAAATCTCAATGATAAATCGAGGTAAGTAACTTAGTTGCTTCAACAGATTTAGAAATAAAGGTGCCTTTTTACACTAACGGTACGTCCAATGAGGATTCTGCATTTCTGCTATCTTATTGTGTGTTAGCTATTGTTCCTATTACCTGTCAATACCCTATATTTATGGTAGTGGTATTTTTGAGTGGACATCCTAACCCATTATATTAGGACCAGGCTGCCATGTCTCCTTTTGGTTTGTGTGTTGAATCATTTCAAAATCAAACGGTATATAAAAAAGGACTTAAAATATAACCTTTTTATTACCTACACTATCAATTAAAAGCTGTTAATCTATGACAGACGTCTGCCAGTGCACTTGCAAAAACCGAACGCGTACGCATCGGCTATTAGAAGACACGCTTCCGTTTGAACGCGCGTTTGAATTTAGAACGGCTATGGTAAAATGGGCGTGGAATGTTTTCGAAATTTGAAATGTGAAGCGGAATGCGTTCTGAAGATAACAATTGATTGTTTTTAATTTAGATTTTTTTATAAACTTGTTTGGATTTTTTTTGTTATTGGTTAAGTTTAAAGGTCGTAATTAACTTTGTTAACTTATACTGTTTACTCAATATGATCCAAATAAAGAGTAATACAAAATATATATTTCAACAAACAGCGCGACCAAGTTATGTTTAAATAATGAAAACCAGACAGTAATATTGTGTGAATCGTCATGTTTATTGTATGTAGCGTCGTAAAGCCGCGTTAACAACAAGTTTAGTGTGGGCATCGCGTAAACTATGCGTTAAACTGACATAACTAAATTTAGTAGCAGCGACAGGTTTTAGTGTCACAACTAAGTATGACTTAATGTTCAAATGACCTTTGTTATGTACCTACTGTAACAAAGATTTCTGCAATTTATACTATACCTCATTGCTGGGATAAAAATGTTACATTTTGCTTGTTGTTTCAATTTAGATGTGATTTTCAATGATTTTCTACCATTTTTGCAAAGAAACTTGGGTAAGATGGATAACAATGTAGCTGTTAATACAAATATCAGTTCAAACGTTGGGAACATATATTGTCTACTTAGAATCTGGATTTTAAACAGTAATCTTACTTATAGTACGTTAAATCTATTGTTTTCTTCCTATAAAACAAGCTACTTACTTTATTTGGGATTCCCCTGTGTAAATATTTGTATGTTTCATCATTCAACTCTAGATCTTAGCTAGAAAAGTAGGTAATTGTTTATAAAATGAATGTTTAAAAAGAATACTAGATATAAAAAACATTAACACGTTTCATAAATACTGTAACATCTACTACGAATAATAGGAATTCATTATAATTCAAACTTTGAACACGTGTTTCAATTTCCTTTGAAGGAGCAACGATTATGACACAGCCCTCTATCCGGGCGTCATGGTAGCTTCCGATATCTGCCTCACGCAATATACAATGCCAGCTTAGCGTAGTTTTATATGAGATACTTTTTTGTTATTTCTTCATGTGATTCAAATCTTAAGTAGTAAAGGAAACTAAACGGATTAAAAATTTAATCAAGTATATTAACTTATTATTTATATTTAGCTTTTTGCCAAAACAAGGAGGTTTTTATAAACGTATGTAATTTGAATGATTATCATTTAGTTTAGAAAATTCGTAGTATAAGGAATTCTTGTAGTTCATCCATTCGAAAAAACCATCATCGTCCAATAACTGGTCACAATAACTTCAGTTTAATAAGATAGACCATAAGTTATTTGTACTTTATGAATGCGTTAAAAGGTTAAGATTTAAAATAAAACCTATGCAACGATAAAGGCAGCTTTCAAAGCTACGAAAAATAAAAATCTTTTTAATCTCAAAATCAAATCACAGGAATCTATCAAAGCCCTTTCATAATAAAACAATTAAACAAAATGACTCGCCAAGAAAGAGAAAGCAACCCTACACAATTAAAACCTCGTAAAAACCACAAAAAAGAACAACCGAAAAAAGGAATCGGTTGTCTAAAGAAAAAACTGGGGTGAACGGCCTTGTGGGGAGGAAACATGTGGCTGGTAACTGCATCGACTTGTAAATGATACAATGTCGTCTTTGTTTGTTATATCGTTTGTCGTAGCGTCAGAATACGGTAATGGAAAGCGGACAAGAACGAAATGTCAGGAATTGCTTGATTAGGATAATTACATAACCGATAAATTTAGGTGGGAAGTTAGTTTACTGTCGGTTCGCTTAACGATGAAAATGGATATTTGAGGGAATGATTGTTGTATTTTATGTACCTATATGTATTATGATTTATGACGTATGCAACAGTTTCTGGACATTTCGGAAAATGCATTAATTCAACTATATAAGAAAATAGTTAGCTCTAGTAATAGACTATTATAAATCGATACATGATTGTTTAAATAGACTTCAGATAGATTTAGTTCTATACCCATAAGGGAAACATTCCAAATTTTGGGGTGCTCTATTATTTTCCCTCAATAAGATAACAGATAACTACTTACTTTCGTTTAAATGTGTTTCTTGTATTTCTTTGCATAATTAATTATGTGAATGGTTCTTTAAGTAAGGCTTAATTTTAAGACTAAGCCAGTTGCCCCATGAAGCTGTAGCCATCAGCGACCGCAAGCGGAAACTCCAACAAAAACAAAATTTGGCTGAAAGTTCAACAACTAATAAAAATAATACAAGACACATTGAAGTCATAATATCAAATACAAAAGACACGAACAACAAAGAATCAATAAAGCATAAAAACCATACAAAATCGATTAAGAATAAGGCACTAAATAATCCAACCATAACTAAAAATGCTTTCAATTTAATCAATTCGATTTAAAAAATACATATACCGAACCCGCATGATGGATAAAAATATAACCCTTTGTACTCCTACACCCTCGCCCCAAGCTAAAATAGTTCCAAAAATATTAAAATAGTCAAAAGAGTTAAATTTAAAATGGAGGGTAGTCACAAAAAAACTTAAGCTCAAAACTAACACAGCTGAGCGTTTACAATAAACTAGTTGGGATTCGGGCGACGTTATTGCTTTGAATGCTTTGTGGTGAGCTTTTATTCATGTTATTTCGATACTAACGATTCAAAAAGAAATTTGAAAGTTTCATTCAGATTATTCGTAATTAATGGTAATTATAATAAAATTACGCTTATTATAGTTTTCATATCATATGCGTGAAAAAATATTCAGAAGTATAGTAAAATATTTTTATTGGAAGCAATAAAAAATTAAGAAAATATCATATAGGTGACATACAAGTTTTCAATAAACGAATAAGATTACTGTTATTGTAATACCGTATTATAAGAACACTCATAAATGTATATGTACCTGATAAATAAAGTAAACAAATATATAAAACCGCGAATATTTCCGCATAGTAAAAAAATATGAAAAGCTGCCAGTATTCGAATTCCAAATTCAAATGTTTCATTGTTAAATGGACAAGACACAGAACGCGTCGGTTGTCATTGATCCGTCGGTAGGGAGCGCCATGACGAAAGCAATTTAAAAATGGAAGGGTTTCGCTTTTCGGTCCAATTTTAAAAAATGGACCCATGACGTGTGATTTGACGATTGGGACGGATTGTAAAATGGATGTATTTATGCAAGACGAAACTATGAATATAATATTTTTATTGCTTTTTTATTAATATCATATCAGTTATTTTTATTGAATAGGAAAGTTACTAAAATAACAGCGTAGTCGTCTACAGTAAAATACTTCCAACCCGTTTAGATATAGTGACGACTTGATTACTTTTGAACACATAAATCCATTGTACAGCAAATTCAATTACATGGAATCATTCAAGAAAGTAAAAAGCTCAGAGCTCATAAATTGATCTTCAATAACGCTCCATATTCTGTAGGTACTGGCGATAAATATAACTCGAAAACGTTAAACAGAGAAACAGTTGGGCACAGTGTTCCCATCCACTTGAAGCTTCATAACTTTTTAAGTAATTTCACTTGTGTACATAAACCCCTCACGCTTACTTACTCACTCTGAATAATACCCACACACACGCGTGTACTTACCAATAATACGCTCGCATACACACGCGAGACGCAGATGTTGATTCCATAAAATAATATTTCATGTAAAGCACTAACCGCCCGACCGAGGGCGGAAGGATTGCGTTCTATTTTTAAATTTTTATATTTCGAAGCAATTTAACCGTGGAACAACCAGTCTCTTTGTATTTTACATCGCTCTGTTCCTTTTTAAAATTCAATTTTGAATAATGCGCACCAGCCAGGTATAACTCATTTCTTTCTGCAAAATATTTCTCTCCAATATTGGAGATAACCAGATATCTGGTTGTGTATTCATAAAATTAACTCAAAATCGAGTGTCAATACGAAATTGACCTCTAAAACTCGTGACCATTCATCAATTAAAACCGGTGAGGGCTCGTTATTAAGGCGAATAAAAAAGAAATAAATCTTGGCGAGTTTAAAAAGCTTCGTTTCGGAGTAAAGAATGTTGTGTACAATCTCGGTTCGGACAAAAAAGTGACAACAAATAAAAAAGGAGAACACAACACAGCCAAGGAACAGATTATCAGCACTAAAAGGGTTGCACCCGCGTTCTCCTTCTTTTGTTCCTTCCAAATTCAAACTTCAGATCCGTACAAGGAGGAGCGTTCGAATGCGAATTCTATTTTTGAATATTCTACCGAGAATTTTTAATTAATGCCGCTCGGCCGTGCTCGTATTTTTAAAATTCGTATTCTGCTTTAAATCGAGTTCGATATTCAATTTTTGCGTTCGATTTCCAGTGTTTTTTATTTATGTTGTGCGATAATGACGTTTCGCTTTAAGTGCTTTATTTCGATTGCCGATTTTATTCCGATGTTCTTCTTGAAGGTCGGTAGTTTTAGTGATTAATGGCGGAGATATGTGGAATGCTTTTTAAACGAAATATTGAATTTAATGATGTTTTGTGGAACTCGCGATCTGTTTTTGTTAAACCGCGTAGGCGTGTAGACGTGCTCCATGACACCGCGTTTCCACGTCTAAGATTAAGTGCATGCATTATTTATCGATCACTTCTACGGAGTCGATCAGTCTTTCTATGCGATATTATGTTAAGCGCATTGACCTTAATAAGTGTCTTTACAATCTTCAATCAGTCTATTTATCTCGAGTTGATATTTCTTTGGGAAATATTTGTAATGATCACCGCATCTATCACCCACGTTTTTGAATTTAAATGATCATTTATTTACGATTTCATATGAGATTTAATATATTAACCTTACATGTTCTGTAACATATTATTTAAATTTTCTGGCATTGTGACTCTGACTCATTGACTCGGTAGGTATCGATGACTGATGTGCAATTATTGATATGATGTTCGATTAACTATATCGATAGTTAATCGATAAATATGCGTCGAAATATCGATAATAGGCGCGATATGTAGTAGTCGCGTATCGGGGTCGTCGACTCTCGTATGCAGGCCGCATGATGCGCTGTGACCCTTTAATGCAACTTATTGGCTGCTCATTTCGAGTGCACCGAATGGCTTCAGGGCTGGCCAAATTATATGAAAGAAAAATTTAGAGTAAGGAATTTAATTTTAAAGCATTGACCAGTCTACTATGAATAGAAAATTATTAACGTAAATAATATGTTACGCGATTTATTTGTTACTTAATAAATTACTTGCGCAGGTTCCCCACGATATTTTTCTGCACCGTAAGAACGTCGGATAAACGTACATATAATTTCGAAAATTTGAAAGGTGGCGGGATTTCAACCTGCACCCTCCAGATCCAAAAGCAACATTCCACAACAATGAGCCACCGACGTTCTGTATTCATAAATATTAATTATTATTATTTATAATAACAATCGTTTCACAACATGAAATGCTACAACACTATTCAAAGACATTGCTACATTTCTACCATCCCTGACACAGAGTAACTAAACTACCCAATGAAGGCGTTATTGACACCACACATTAGGTTTATTTGTAGGGCGATCACTTGAGCTATGTGCCGACCTCTTATTGGATTCTTCGATAAGGGACCATTGTATTCCAACCAATAGATACCTCTACTCTATGCTTATGAATCAAACTGTTAAATTATACTACATTACATTGTTTCTTAGTAAACAATATATTTAGTCATATTTTAAATAAATAAAAAAATTGGTTTCTTTTATTTTAAATTAAGAACATTTTGACATCCCGTCAACGAAAAAGTTAAAAGAACTACAAAAGTCCCACTCACATAATAATGTAATAGGAGCGCGGTAACTAAATATAGTTTTTAATAACACGTTACGAATAGTAATCGGCCGGCCGTATAATGGCTTCACTTAATATTCCATTTTCGAAAATATTTGAACCGTCATGCTCTATTCCTTTGTACCAATACGGCTGCTCGATATCAGATTTTAAATTTGGAAGATCGATTCGATTCTTATTGGGTTCCAAATTTAAATTTGAAACTTAATTGGTGTTACATACGTGTATTAATTTTAGAGCGGCTGATATGTTTGAATTACGTATTGTGCAAACGTTATCTGGTATATGGAGTCGTGTTTTTTGAAATCACTGAACAGTATTCTCTGCTTTAACGTATGTGTTCTTATTGTTTATTTATGCAAATAATAATATCAAAATATCTTTGGTTTCAGGTACTGTCAATGGCTTCGGTACAACTTAGTTATACTTTCACACGAACGAACGAGAAAGGTGTCCAATTAGAAAGAAGTTTTCAAAAGATAACACGCGGAGCTTATAAGAGAAGCACATTAGAAAAAAGAAATCATTTCAAAAGTTGAAAAGGATGTTAGAAAAAAGGTTTCAAAAAACCGTACAAGGTTGAATCCCTTCGCCCCATGCGTAATGTTATTAGAGCCCCCTTCCCATACAGCATAAGTTTATTTTAAAAATGGAAAGCCGAGCGCGTTCACAAATATAATTGATGATGGAACTGGACTCACCCTTTCGTAATCTGGTTGGGGTTCCAGACTCGCAATGCTAAATAAGCAACGTGTCTGCATAAAATGCATAATTATTTATACGCGCTTTTTGACTACTCGTGTGACGATTACCTACACCAGTCGCTGAAAACACAAAGTAAAACTACCAAATGTCAATCAGTGTAAATCTAGTTTACAATCACCAGCCTTCTAGTTCGAAATTATTATCTAAATGTTAAGTGTTTCGAAAGTGAACAGTTCTAATAAAACTAGATGTGTAAAAATGTAAACGGAAGGCTGTCGAAATAAAAAATGTATTACATACAAGATACTGGCCGCTCCGCTTTTTAGAGCAAACTTAATTTGACATATTACTTTTTAAACAAAAAAAAACAGTGCGTAATGATATTCGAATTTCGAAAACAATGTGTTGGCAGTGACGTTAGATTTTCTTATATCGAATAATTCCATATTCGGCACGATAAAAAAGTATTATGAAAGTGGCCAGCTACATTCCGGTTCGACCAAACAGGATAGCCATCTAATACGGAATGAGCATTTTAATTGAACCCGCACTGATGCCTTAATTAGAACTTTAGAACTGTGAACTTGCAATCACAATGCCGTGTGTATAATTACAATGAGTATTGATATTGAAAATCGTGTTTTTGTCCGACGAAAGCTGAAACAAAGCGCCGGTAATTCGTGTGAAGTGACTTGCGTTTAGCGTTCGTATTGTCCGTTCGTATTCACAAAACGATGTATTTAATTTTTTTCTCCCACTAAGATAATTGTCGTTAATAATTGTGGTCGGAGATCAGATTGGTGTATTGTAAAGAGGATCGATTTCGTAAAATGTTACAACCAAAATGTTATAACGAAATAATTGCTTTTTAATGTTACGCCTTTATATCATGGCTTCATTTGTTTTCTTTGCTGTGAAGCGGTTATTGTTTAAACGAAATAAATATCTAGTGTGTAATACTTGGGTGACGACAGATAGAATGCCCCTACTCTTACCACGGGTGTCTTAGGGAGAAATCCTTTATAAGAGAGTTATTGGCAGTGTTCTTACATAAAACCCTAATCTTTTATAAGGTACTATATTATAGCCAACCTGCTTGCTAAGCGTTGAGATTAAAGCAAACTTCACTATCGTGGAGTAGTTCTTGAGTCCCGCTCTGGTCATGTCAAAAAATATCTTTTGAATATGTGAAAAAATTCATTTACTAATTATAAATAATTTTGACATTCCATATACAAAAAAAACTATTACACTATCCGTTCATCAGACTAATGATTGTCATATACGATTGTACCTACGTTAAAAAATTAAAAAATATCTTATTTTGGAGGCAAAAGTTTATTTTATCAGCAGTGCAGTGACTAAGACTCAAAAATGTACTGGTATGAATAATTTATGAACAACTTACTTCCCGGGCGAGGTTCGCGACAAAAGCAGTCGGTTTTTGGTATAAATTTATCGAAAAACGCCTTTTATGTGGAACTAACATTATTTATGTTGAGCTCGGGACGCTGGCTGTAGTAGAATCCCTTCTGGTTAAACTGTAAAGATTCTTAATCTGATACAATTGGTATTTTTTCTGTCATTGAATCTAATAACGATATGACTTAATTCAAATAATTATCCTATTTTCATTATAATATAAGAATTTGGTTTTATATTATCTTTTAATAACTTTCGTAGTTCTGTAATCTTCATCGGGAGTATTTTTCTATTATATGCTAACATAAAAGTTATGTAAATAACAATATTAGCTGCCAACAATATAACTTGTATTTTATCGAAAGAATAACAATTTGTTTACAAAAAAGACAGCCATAAGCTTATTCAAATAAAATTCAGAACCGATAATTAAAAAGAAAATCCAATAAGCATAAAATATATTGGTCACGTAAGCCGCGCTAAAAAAGTGAAACAAAGCAATAATTCCTCGTTCCAATTTCATATTTCGAAACAAACCAACAATCCCAGTGGTGTTCGGATCGCAACCGATGTTTTACGAAAAACCGCGAATTCGCGGATACCATATTTACTTAGGGAAATAAAAGTGTGACTGTCGAATTAATGATTGAGGAGATATTTTGAAATAATATGCTTTTTTGAAATTTTGTGTTTTCTGGAACAATGGTTATTTTACATAGAAATAATAACTATTTAATGTTAGATAATAGATAATATTTTGTCATAATATTTTTTTTAAATTTATAACAAAAGAAGATGAAAGAGGTTCCAACAATTACTTCTAGGACTCGAGCCAACCTGACCTATACGTAGGTTCACAGTACCAACCGTATAACTCATCCTTATCCCAGAATGAAGAAAGTCAATAGTCGAGGCTTTAGGGTATCAATGGACGATATGGCTGTCGAGTTTCTAATATTGTCAATACTATGGTAAGTTTTAGAAGGTCCGATCGTGAAAACCAAATAAGGCAGAAGATTTATAGATATCGTCGTACAAACCCCTTCTGATAAGGGTCTTTTCCTTATCATTAACACTCATAATATAGTAAAAGAAATAATTATGAAAACTATTAACGCAAGGAATTTTCTAACGCCGAAATGTTTACTGAATAACACAAACAGACGTACATGTAACAATCAAAAACATATGGAGTAACTTATAAGTGGCCAACACTGAACGCTAATATCAATAAAAAAAGAAACCACAACAATATGGACAGCGATTCTAGCGGCCATATTGCCACTTGATTCCATTGTGAAACTCCTATAACGCGCATGCGTAACCCGCATATTAAAAACTAAACTAACTACGGGCGAAAACGGGAAACAATCGGCGCGCCATATTTGAAAAGCGGCGTTTGAATATGGAACTATTTAAAATTTCGAATCCGTTGCGTTATCGCCGCGACGTGTTGGCGTTTCCCGATTGTTCTTTTTAAATTTCGAACGGTCACTATTACGATATCCGTTTATCAGGTTAGCGTAGGTTTTGGTAACGGTAACGCCTCGGAAAGGACTTGGAAGTGGCCGCCCGATGTTCAGCCGTTTTATGGCGCATCCGTTTCGGGGTTTGCTATAACTATCGCATCAGCAATTATAAAATGTAGTAATAATATGTCCTAAACAATTTAAAAGACTAAAATGGAATAAGGCAAAAACAACGAGTCTTCAACGATCTGACCGGTCAGATCCACTGAAACTCTAACTTGATAAAAGATCTCCAACCCACAGGGGATTATGCTGGTTAGGAAGTCTAGTCTCATACGGATATCCATATGTTCTTTGTCGTAAGGAAAACCCAACAAGTTTTGATAATAGCACGTTGAGCTACTTTGATCCTATTTAAAAGACAATTGGTGAGCACATTTCGCTTGCGTAATCATAATAACGTAAGTAATGTAACACAATTTATTTGACATAGACATAAATATATTTTTTACATAATAAATTCTGAATTCTTGCGACGGTTCTGCATGACAGTGTCCAAGCAAATATAAATGATGGTCACATTCGGCAAAACCATCCAATTCCAAAGAATAACGAATCGCAATGGTCAAAGATTTATATTTACAGAATGGTCACGGCGAAGAAAAAGTATATTTTCAAACTACACAAGGTAGAATTGGATAATCAATTTGAGGTATATTCCTGGAAATTGGAAATTCCCAGAACATAGAAATTATAATAATAGCATCGTATATTAAAAAAAAGTCTTAGAAGTATTTTTAAATAGGATTTAAAGACCTTTGGTCTGATGGACCGACGACTTGCGAAACTTCATTGGTGGACGCTGGATGAGAAAAGCGGAGGATCGGGTTTATTGGCACAGACTGGGATAGACCTCTGTCCAGCTGTCTTTAACCTATAGTGTGCGAAATAAACTTACTGAAATAGGTTACCCGTAAAGTATAAAATTAATACTCTATGGTGCATAACAAAACTTGCGGGTTACGCGGAAAAGTGGCAATAACTCAGCCTATCAGTATGCAAGGCCCGGGTTCGGCTCCTGATCACGTACCAGTGAAAATATTCGCCGTGCGACGTCAAATAATGTATTATTATAACTACTTTCTACGACGTTTTTGGGTACAAATAGTGATGTATTTATTGATGATTCATTACAGGAGTAGATGTAGGGACGTGACGGAATATTTTATATGCGTCTTTATTTGGTTTCAAAAAGCGTATAAATATTTAAAGACTCGGAAACGCATCAGTATGCCCTCTGGTTATGCTGATGCCCCTACATGAGCGGTGGTACCATCAATTGAGCCGATTGCTCGTTTGCAACTTTAGATAGACAATAAATTAACTAGATACACTTCCCATCGCGTCAGTTGGACAGAATTTTTATTCATAATCACGTTGCTCGCTGCATGTCATAATGACATAGTAGTATGCTCGTGGTTTTGATTTTGTACCCTTTTAACAATGATATTCTGTATATATAAAGGTAGATCAAAAACGAACCGCCGTAAAGAGTACAGTTCGTAGTCTTTTGTTTAGGTAAATGTGTTCGAAATTCGAAATATGTGTATGTGTGGTGTCACTGCATTCGGAAAACTTTTTTCGATTGTTTTGTGAGCATATCACGAATCCATACTTTTACATCATTGCCTTTAATGACGAGTTAAGGTAAAAAATTTTGATGAATAATTACTAATGTCATAAATATACAATAAGTCAAAATATGTGTCAAGCGGCTCGGACATTTTTCGGTTGATTTCTTTGTGATTGTGCGTCACAAATTCATTATCAGTATCGTTATTATGTCAGTCCTAATGAAGCCCACTACTGAACATACAACTTCTACAATTCCATTCACACCAATTTGTAGCTCTACTATGGTGCAACTACCCACATTTTTTGAATGTGTCGGGAAATTCTACGACACTCTTCACAAACAACTCTGTAGGAGCCTAAGCGGCCAAAATGTTAAATAAATGTAGTGATAACTTATTCTGTGGAAATTATGTTTTAAACACATTATTTAACTAAACAATATAACTGCGAGTAAAACTTTTAAGGAACATTTTACTTTGACAACCCCTTTTGGAAATATAAACTTGTAATTATCGAGACCTAAAATGAGTAGTTGCAACAGAAAACCGATCGTAGAACCATCACACGTATTATAATGTCGATCTACCGATTTCACCCAACCATCTCTAGGTGTAACCCTAAAAAGGCTGGGAACCCTTTGCGTGGTCAGCCGTTTTTGGGTTCTATTAAACATTTGTTGTGCAACCGTTGGCGACTTGAATATAAATATGTTAAATTACGGCAATTAATATAAGGATATAGAAATCTGTGTTGCTATTACGTTTATTGTTTATGGAAGCAGAATAGATGCGTCGCACATTGTAAGCTTTTGAAAATTAAAATGGACATATGTTATAAATTTCATACCTACAAGTTTTTATTTTAATTTTATTGTATTTTCTATAATATTTAAGGTATAACTTAGTTTTCTCATAGTAATATTCAAATATAAAACGGGTAACGGGTAAATATATCTTGCCCGATTTGCAAGATATATTTATCTGTAACGCACAACATACACTAAACTACTCTAATAGTGCTAAAAAAATAGTCATTACAATAATAGGTAATGAAGCAAAATTTGGTTTCTAGCTGCACAAATGCGAAATCGCTATTTCGCCCATTTAGCCCTAATCCGATAATACCCATTATTTTACATATCACTTTCCAGCATCTTAACATAGCAATATTGACATTAAACTGGTGGCATTTCGCGTTTTCTGTGAGAACTGTTTAATTACTTTCAAGTATGTGCCTTTAAAAATACATGTAAATAGCCTTTGTGTGTGAGCAATAAGTATAAAATTGGTCAAACATGGTCGCGCGGTTGAAATATCAAACTTAATTTATTGAGGATTACTCGTTGTCTTAGAACTTTGCTGTGAGTTGGGATAGTGTATTGTTAAAGATAGATTATTGAGTGACGTTAACCTATCGAGAGACTTAAATGTATTGATTTTCAAAATAAGTTTGTGTTAGTTTGGTAACAGTTTTAATGTATTTTCTATCAGATTTATTAAAAATTATGGTTTTTTTATCGATGTCGCTATTTCAATTACTTAACAAAGATTTATGGGAATCCAAATTTTTGGGATATTCTTTATTTTTTTCTCTCTATATATTACCACCATAGGCATAACATCCATTGTTGGACAAAGAACGTCATTGACTTTATTTAAGTTTTTCATTAGACTTTATCTTACCGCTATTCGGTATAATTCACCATGAGTACTCGTGTAGCTATTCATGCTAGGGCAGATTACATCTCCATTATTCATCATATTCATGATCTTTTATTGTACACAGACAATGTTTAAACAAGAATCAAATATATGTTTTATTTTGTTAAACTTTGATAGCTTTCCGATATTTTTTTACAACGTCGAAAACCACACTATTATCCCTTTTCATCTAACGCCTTCAAGTTTAATCATTAGCTTAGTAATCTTAAATGCGTTGTTGTACACAGACAATGTTTAAACAGATTTCCAGAGCCGCTTATTAAGTACGAGAAATAAACACAATCGTTGTATCAAAGGACTAATATAATTGATTTCACAATCCAAAGCACATCCGCCGGTTAAATGTGCACTCTATTCCCACGCTGTAGAGTTCCAATTGTCACTAGCGCGTGTTTCTGTTGGCAACTCGCTCACAAATTGGTGACTTCCTCGGTGATTTTTATTTTTATTGATAAAAGCGAACGACAACAATTGGTAAAGATTTCGACATGAATTGGTTGAATTAAACGACGGGACTTCATTTTTAAGCATATAAAAGCTTTTATGTATTTCATTTTAGTCAATGCGAACCCAATATGGTGGCAGGCCTGGGCTCCTTTTGAAATTTTGAATGACGAATGTCTGATGATGGCTGTCAGAATTCTTTGGTCGAACGGAATATGAAAAATAAAGAAAAAAATTTGAGGAATCCTATTTTGTGAAACATAAGGGTATTCTGAAAAACCCGCGTTTGGGTTATAATTTTAAATTGTAACGTTGAGTCAGGAGCTCCGTTTGAATAAATAAGATTTATTGCTAGTACAACAACACAGATAATAACAAAATGAACTAAAACTAATCAACAGGAACCAATCTCAGCATAAACTTGGCTCGGTAGCCCAGCACTGGTTCAGATTGGACCTTACAGTTCGTCGGCCGGTGGAAAAATAAAGGAAGATCTAACAAATTTGTTAAGAAAAATATAATTTAGGTAATGATATAAAAGTAGTGTAGAAAGAATCAATGACGTTTGAAGCTTGAGACATCATGCACTATTTATTAACAGGTGGGAGGTTCCATGTTTAGCTGTACTGTTGTTGCGTTTGCTTGTGCTTCTCTTTTAAATAATTACGTAATTATTTAATAGAAAAAATTCAAACGTTTAATACGTATTAAACTTTTGAATTATCTCGCGTGCTTATATTCCCAGTGGTTGTGGCAGATCCAAATAAGTCCAGAATCCTGGAAGTAAGAAAACAAAATATTTATATATGATTTATAAAAACTCATCGATTTAATCAAATACGAGATTAAATCCGCCATTTTTAAAGTACGCATTCAAAACTTTCGCCCCATTCTATAAAACTGTGATAGTGTCAAATTTTCCATCGCCCCGCGTCCACTCGACCAACCCTTCCAAAAAAAAACTAAAAATAAAAAACCGAAGGGGACTTTAAAAATCGTTATTATAATCTCGGACGCCATTGCTAGACCCTCGCCCTCCAAATTTAAATCTTTTCCGAACAAAACCCCTTTGATGTTTATGCGTTTTGGCAATAACTCCGCGAAACACGACATTTGGCCGTTTCGAGGATTGCGCCGATGCATATTTCAGATTAAACTTTTTAAAGTTGCCAATCTATTCGGCGATAAATCATTCGCATAGTCACTATTGTTGTACGCACCACTCGATCATGTCCCAGTAATCATGTCTAAGGGTAAATACAACACTACAGTGCCCACACGGCCTTAAGCGCAAGAGCAACGCAACATCCTATTAATCAACTCATTTCAAAGACAAACAACTAGAAAAAGACGTGTGGGAAAACGTACATGTATCCAACGCATTCCAAATTCGAATGAATCTGAAAGGCGAACGAGATTTGAAAAGAGAATGAGATTTGAAAATAGAACACGCCATTAGGAGCGAACACAATGGTCTCATTGGTCGATTTGAAAAAGGAACAATTTGTTAAACGTCAAATATGAACTTTTTTATTTCCGTTGTAATGAAACGCCGCTCAGTATGATGCCTAGTACACATCTTTGTGGTTTTTTGTTGGATCTCGCGAGTCGTTTTTCATTTGTTTTGTACATCCAGCACCGCCATACTTATTAATGTCAAAATTAAAATAAGAATCGGAGCGATTGTCAGAATAGCCTTCAGCGACAAGATTATTACGTTATTACGGGCCATTGGACTGAGACGACGACCTAATTAATAGTCAATGATGCGAAATATATTCCGCTTAATATATTTAAGAGTTCTTACCAACAAATTGCGAGCAAGCAAAAAGGTAAAAAAGCAATGAGTTTCATTACTGGAGAAACAGAAACCAGACAAGTCAACCAACATCTTCCGCGTATTCTGCCTACCCACATAGCATGTTCTATCGTGCATTCAATTTTACTCCCTGTCAAACTTTCTATCTCCTCAACTTTTATCGGGTGATCACAAACACGAGCAATGACATGAAACTATCAATATTTCTAATAACGTTTAAAAACAAAGTGTATTAGTTTCTTATACGGACGAGGCGGCCATATTAATCATTGGAACGAATTTCCGTGCGCCATGTCATACGGAGTTCGTTTATTAAAAATGTGACGTATCAAGATCAACATCTCATAGAGAGAGCAAGACAGCCAGTTGAGAATACATCAAGTGGGAGCGAGACGGATATGTTGACATTTCAACGGGTCATCAACCCTATACGCGTCCCGCTCTAACGAGAATTCGAATTTGATTTGAATTGTTCCTAATTTGAAATATTGACTGGCTCGACCGCCGAATTTTTATAATAAACACTTTTTTCTCGATTCTCATGGTTCGTTAAAATTTATGTGTAATACGTATGCCTTGGGTAGCTTCCGTTTGAGCCGTTAATGGCTCGGGTAATCCATAAAAGAGGAGTAAATGGAGGTAAGGAGTCGTTAGACAATTTTATGTCTTTACAAAGATTGATAATGGCGGTGATGTGATCCGTTGGCGCATAGATCAAGCGGCTGGTGTTCCGTACGATGTTTATGGAATACTTCTTAAGTATTCAATTAAAACCACGTTGCACTTTAGTAAGCGATAGTAAAGCAAAACTTTTAATTATCAGTAGTATTTTCGTTACTAATTTCATTACAAATACTTATATTTTTGGCACAGCCTTCACAATCAGGATGGACCTCAAGCAACCGCTCTACAGACGACGTTACCAAAAACGTAGTATTGCGTATTTCTCAAAATTCTTTTTCGGTATCCATATGTATCCTATAGGTGCTTATCATAAATTGGTAATAAGAGACAACATATTTTAAATTATACGCTTGAAAAAATAAATCAATATCAGTATGAAATGGATACCACTGATGCAAATTGAAGTCAATATTCATTTAACAATATCCTACAGAACACAACATACATTAAGAACGTCAACAAGTGTCCAGACTTATGCCCCACAGCACATTAATGAAGCACCCATCACAAGAATTACGTAGCTATAACTCCTCTCTTCGAAGCAAACAAGTCTTAGATTATGCTAGAATAATTGCAGCTATTTCGTAATCTTGTTATTAGTACTCACTATATGTCAAACATTGGCTGAATTCATTTCTCCATTCTCACTTCAAATCAAATAAAATATTTTTATTCAGCGGTTCCAGACACAGAAATACTTATGTATAAGAAATTAAAAAATTACTTGACACTGAATAGGAGCCCAGTCAGCAATGTTAAGTTTAATAAATACATACCATAACGCTACTTCAATGATAATGTTCAGTAGACAGCCTTTATGTCAAGCTGAAAGCATGCCAAGCCTGTAAAACGGTGTACGTTTTGCCCTACACATTGTGTCTTGGTTGAGTTTGATATTAATCCAGTTTTAAAATTCTTCTATCATTTTGGATGCAAAAGGACTCCATTTCCGCATACTTTGCCTCAGTAATGTGTGGTTTTAAACTAAATGTATAATCAGTTTCGTTTTTATTAGAGAATATTTTTCAACGCTGTAATAATAGAACAAACTAAAACTTCCTTAATTCTTGAACAAAAAAATTGCAATTAGAAAGACAAAAAGGACCCAACACAGATCAAATTCTTCTGTACCAGTGCACAAAACGAGACCCCGATAAAATGTTAACGTCTCTTTTTGAGTAAATACTTCCTCATCAACACGATCACTTATGAGAAACAATTAAAACGCCGGCAGATTTAGCTGACGCATTATACTGAGAAATGACACCAATTGTTGCAAGAAACAAAACCCCCATCCCATAAATTAATGACGCGAATTCTTAAAACTAAATATCTCGTATGATAAAATTACACATCACATAAGACGGACGAAGATTTGCATAAAAAAGCCTAAACTTGCAAATGGAACGACTAACTCCGAATTAAAATGCACGAACACAATTCTATTGGTAACAAAAGCAAACAAAAATATGCACCAACCATATGCGATATTATAAGCAGTCATAACTGGTTACAACTGGATGCGAACCATTTACGGCGATATGATCCTATTGTACGCCCTTGGAGTATGCCACCATCGCAAATGTATGAGGCTTTTTAAAAACGGTGTTCAATCATTAATTTCTCTCGTAATTGAACTTGAGATCTTCGGTGCGCAAAAACTTGTGTGTTTCTCTGAATCACAGTGTTGCCGACATCCGATAATGTTTACCCCTAAAGCTTAAGTTTAATATCACAGAAACGCCTTAAAAATATTTAAAAAATAAATATTTATATTTAAAACTCCAACTCAAAATATATTTATTTAAATAAAAATATTTTGAGTTGGAGTTTTGAGTTTGCCACAATTACAGAAATAAAAACTATTAAAACGTAATTAAATATATTCGAGTTGTTGGTAATTATGAATAATACTAGAATTATTCATAACTACGGTATTTAACAATATTTTATGTAATATTACTTATACATATATGTGATGTCGCCTACGAACCTCTGAAAAACCCACACAAACACCCCTCTTTCCCCTTATTTAAGGGTAAAATTATCTAACTTGGTAACACTGCTGAATCAGCGCTGTATTAAGTGTACCGATCAGATGACGATTCGTATTTATACGTTCATAAAATACTTTTGTCAAATTTACGCCGGAGTTCCGAATAAAGTGGACGCCGGATTCTTTGACGAAATCATCGTCTACGCGCTTTTTCTGCTGCTTATTATGTCTGCTAAAAATATTTTGTTCTTTTCCAATAACGAGGTATTAACTCTGCGTTGGATTCCCGCGACCATTCGCGATCAAATCAAACACCGAAATGCTTAGGGAATTCGCAGATGCCCTTTTGTCTCATTAGCTTTGCCCATTGAGTGTTTATTGCACCCGTTTGAAACATGTTTTCTTTTTTGGTTTTCGCGGATTTGGTAATCAAGTTATACAGCCTACAGAATAGTGTTGTTTACTTACATTCAAGTAATAAAAGCTTGAAACATTTTAAAACAAGACTTTTCTTTAAAACGCAGTTTTCAAAATTGTTTCACGTATGATTATTTAAGAAAATTTTGCATCCCAATTGAAATCCTGATTACTTCTATTTATCATATCTCCAAAACAATACATTTATCTTTTGCTTTCTCGTTAAACTTTCAAGCGGATAAATGTCGCAAAATATCAAATACATATTCGTAAAAAAGCTCCACCAAATTTGTCTACGTTAAAAACACCAGTCCGCAACTCATTCCCGCCGAAGAAAAAAAGTCAAACCATAAAGCCCCGCCGATTAGCCCCGCAAACGAACCAGAAGCTCAAACAATAAAACCGTTGCCACAGAACCGGCATACCTTTTTTAATTACAATTAAAAAAAACACTCGGAACGTATCCGTCATTTATCTGTACCGATATCAGCTACTAGAGCGGTCCAGTTTTCTATTCATTAGTCCATTGTTGCGTCGGACGACTGTACTGCAACGACCTGAAATTCGGTACTCGCCTATACATTAATAATTACTTCTCAAAATAATGCTAAGTCCGATCCACGACTTCGATAAGGTACGGTCGGCAAGCTACCAGAGACGCGTGCTTGTGTCATAGCTTAAGAAAACCAGTAGGCCCGCTTAGGGTTGCCATACTATAGGCTATTTTCCAGAATTGTATGATTCTTATTGTTTTAACAGGGTAATCGGACTATAACGATTGTGTCATACCTCAAAAGTAGGTAATTGACAAAACATGTTTTTAATGCAATGGCACTTAATTAAGTTATCACAAGTAACATTATAATTGTATATACCTAGTTCAAATTTTCGTAAGCTTTTATGCCAACAATTGCGTAGCATGTAATTTCTAAAATAAAAAGGTAATTGTTCTACGCATGATAAGAGATATTTGTTTTCAAATTACATAACCATACTCCTCGTAGCGGGTGTTATTTCATGCAAACTATAATAAATAAATAAATATCCACTGGGTCGTCCACAATGTCTCTATTACTGAGATTCAAACATTTCATCGATAACAAAACAAAGACAGCTTCAATCATAGTACAGCCCTACACAGGTCATCCGCACGTTACCCGCTGTCAGATCACCTTTCATCTAACTGGTCTCTAATCTATGGGCGACGTTTCGTAAAACATACAGGTCTTCTCTAATCTATGATACATCGTATCGAAAATATTGCATCACTTAATTAATTTCTCTCAGTGTACGGATCGATCACATGGGATTTGCGGCGGTTTGAGATCCGACTATGTGACATGTGTCTTACACACAATATGTGTTGCGTAACTTCACCGTGCCGCTGACATAGTGACGTAATAAAGCATGATTGATGACATCAATTCAGCTTTAAACGGTGTTTGCAAAAGCGTCGCCTTTGATACAATCTTATTTAAATTACTATTAATGAATTGGTGAGACAAAGAATCTTTAGTAACGTTTTTGTTATTCGTCGTACCCTTCTTTTGCTTCTTATCACGTAATAAGACTTCAACTATTGTATTTAATTTAATATATAGTTAATTTTATAACAAGTGGCAAATTCTAAATTAATTGAAAAAAAAAATGTATACCGACAGGATCATTTTTAATCCTGTCGGTCTATGCGTCAAAAGCCCTTTATATAAAACACTATGAAAGGGGGTCTTAGTATCAATTGCTACTGAAATTGCGTTTTATATGGAAGTTTAAGTGTTGGTATCAGCAGCATAAACAGCCATCCTGCGTGGTTGGGGCAGCCCTGAATGATGATAATCATTGGTGAGCCTCTCTTTTCCCGAAACAGTCAATGGGAATAGTAATAATCAATATCTCATCATAACGGCGTTAAGGAAATCAGTTTGCTGTTTTTTGATATTTATAACTAGCGTTTATAAATATTATTTTAATTTTTAAATTGCTTCATATATTTCTAATACTATTTATAAAGATCTAACTTTTTTGCTAACCATATAACAAGCCACGTGGTCCGGTCCGCCCGCCATTACGTGCAAATATAAAGATTTTTGTCAACATCGATATCCAATATCGATAGACGAATTAATGGCCACTGTCCCAGCACAATCGATTTACATAATCAATAAATGACTGTACGATTGAGCGCTGCAGGCGTTCGCCATTTTGAATTTCGATTGTCATTTTTTAATTAATTCAAATCGGCAATCAAATTTGTATTCCTTAATAATAGTGTTAATTCGATGGCGATAAATTAATAACATTAATTAAGTGTGTGTTTCGATGAATTAAGTTGATAATATATTAATAATTTAAGTGTTTTCATGTAGAGAATTATAATTAATTTGGCAGTCGGAGCTTTTTATCGTTGTCGTGGATAGTAGTTCTTAGAGTTTTCTCTACGAAGAAACTAACTATATTATAGTTATAAAGATCTCGTATAATACATTGAACTTATTACATCATTAGACATAATTAAGCATAAATATCTAGCGCAGCGACTTCTAGCCCCATAGTAAACTCCTAACTTGGATTACACGGCATACTAAAACATGGGATACACTTATTTTTTAGCTATCGCAAAGGGGTCGATGGCTTAGCGACTAGTGTGTTCGATTAATGATCGTGTAAGTTAATGGACTCTAGTAGTGATCTGTTATCGGATAGGTTACCAAAAATATTATCTGGAGTCTCATTCTTCAAACGTCAACCACATAACCGGCTACTAAGATATTATTTGGCCACGAGAAGACCTGCCCTCTGGAGTACGTTTTAGGCTGGTTGATGAATTTTCTAAGTCCACTAATGGGCTTAGATTCCCCAAGAATTGCATATCCTGGTTTTTGTTATCCACTCTTAGATCACATTTGCTTAGTGCCAACAAATACTTAAATGTGTATAATACAAGATATATAAACATATATGGACATTTCGCCTTTCTATTCGATAACATTTATTGGCTAGTTGGTTTGGTTGGTACGTTCATCGCCTCAGGGGTTTACGGTACATTTGCGTTTTGCTTTGTTAATTATATACAAGTTAGCTTTGAAGGCAAAGAAATAAGAGGGAAAATCATTTAATTGGCATAACTGTGTAAACTGTGTTAAAAGAAAGAAATATTTACTTGGGACACAAATACGTCCAACATTCAAAAAACATAAAGATACAAACTTAAGTGTCAAATAGGACTCACTCGGCATTTGTCCTGGTACAGTTAGCTTACCAGGATACTGTTTTTCGGCGTCTTGTAATATATCTAGTGTAAAATGGGGGATGGCTCCCCCTAGCATTGGATTGCATTAGGATGAAGACTGTAGGAAAAATTCAACATTAATTTAAGAAAATAATATGTTTACCCGTTGTTTAGTCCCCATATTACAGGTGCTTAATTTATGGTAAAAGACGCTACATAAATGTCTGTCAATTGAATTGGCACAGTTGAGCTTTATTTAAAAACGAAAGATTGTTTATAAACTTTCAATTTTTGAAAAAGAGTAACGATATTACTTTCTGACTGGATTATTCAAAGTAGACAACAAAAATTTGGACCAGTGAAAGTGTCCTTATTGACCTAATTTGAATAAATACATTTTAGTTTTGATTTTACAAAACCACCTATAGATAAGTAGATACAGTACCTGTCCGAAAACAAACAATCGTATACCAGTAAAATCGATTGTTGGTTTAAAAAATTATTCGATTATTCATTTCCTCTATCGAGTGGGACAAACGGTAGGACAAGCACTCTGGTGACAGTAAAACTGACTCTTTTCGAGTATTTACTCTATGGATTTGGGAATTACGTGTTGGGATGTTGACTCGATGACAATCAAGTGTTAGTATGCATATTAATGGTGTTAATATTCGAAGGACTTGAAAATATAGTTGTACCAAAAATTTAAAGTAAAATATCTGGTCGGTAGTAGTTTCATAGGGTCAATGGTTTTAGGGCACGCCCAGATACTATATCTATTATAATCAAATAAAAATATATATTTAGAGTAAGACTGGCCAGTTAACATATAGATGTACAAATTGATAATTTTACTTCAATATAACATAACACCATAAATATCCTTGGAGTTATGATTCAATTCATAGTTCGAACAAAAAAAAAACAAGTTATGTATGATCCGTTGAAAAAATGTCGCACTCGGATTCTTCGGCTAGTTACTGATTGAAATCGAAACGTTCGTGACGTTCGAAATTCAAAAATTGTAATGATTGATTGTCAGCCAATGACAATCGCGTACATATTCAAATTCGAACGAATTTGAATGTGAAACGGGTTTTTTCCTGCCATACGACGCGTGCTGCCAGTAACATTTCCATAGACTACTATACAATAAGCAATTATATTTTTAAAATGGGTTTTCGTTTGAAACACTAATATTTTATTATTCAATAAACCTTAGGTACGTGTCTAATGGTCACATGCCTATATATGAGGTATTGGTCAATTTTACGACCAGAGAATGCATTCAATAATAAATATTATATGGTAAGAATTCAAAAAAGTTTCCAATGAAATCACTTTATTATATGTTATTCGTATAATCAGAATGTGAACTAATTTCAGATCGATTAATAAAGCATTCCTTTATATTAAAATACTTAACTGTTTTAAACGCTTTCCCAAACTATTTTTAAGCACAAAGGGTTCAATGAATAAAGTAACCTAATATGAAGTACCACGAATGTTCCGCTCAAAAAGCCATATGTTTATCTTATAATTACTCAGTTGGACGTGTGTGTGTGCAGGGTTGCCACTTTTTCATTCATTAAGAATCTACAAAATAACAAAGTCATAGTACCCTTGCATCATTAGCTGATTATACGTCTCCACCAAGGGTTTACTATTAGTAGTCAATACATATTCGTGATCCATCAATTCACAATAGGCCCTCATGGTAGGTTAGGCCCGACTTTATTTTAGCAATGCTGTATCGAAAAGCTTGTGCATTCAAGACATAAGCTCATTAATTTACTTTTTTATATATATTTTTTGATACTATTAATTGTCAACCCTGATTACGTTAGTGTGCGTGAATGTGGGTGTGTAAGTGCGTAATTAAAGTATGGAAATAGTAATATACGTTTTGAAGTGTTTTCTCTATAAAACACTCAAGTATCTGGGAACTCGGTGCGACGACCTCCATATTTTTTTAAGTATTACAATAACAGATCTGTTTTAACGTCTGGTGTTTTAGTTTTCTGGACGCATCATTGGTACCGTTTTATACGGTTATAAAAAACGGATATTCGAAATGTTTTTCACGTTTAATTGCATCTTGGAAAAGGAATAATTCTTTCTTTTTCAGATTTGATATGACGGTTCTTACAATTGTAATAACTTAATTTAGTGATAAAACTACGTATGAATGAAGCTTATTGAATATAAAAGGTTTCAATGTTTATATTTATTATATATCATTATTCCCTTTTAATAAAATTTAAAATTAAATTAGAAGGTCGTTTGCATCATCATTAGTTTTTGTGTTCACGACGAGAGGTTCTACATGAATTCTCCCGTTGACTAAAAAGAGCGCAAAATCCTGGCACGTTAAAAATGCAATTCATTTTTTTATTCAATACAAGACTAACACATTTGCCGCGTAAACGTCACTCAGCCAGTAACCTTAGGATATTGTTTATCATTTTTTAAACGGTCAATTTGCAAGACGCCATATTTGTGTACAGTTAGTCGTTAATCATGGCCGGTCCAGAACTGTCCACGTCAAAAAGCGTTATTCTAAACTGGACTAGTGCCGGAACAGTAATTACTATAGTCATTCTTCGAAAGTTTTTGTAAGACATGTATTCAGAGGTTAGACAGCAAAATAATGCAATAATAAGTTTATTTCCATAGTTACATAATCAGAAGGTGTTGCGGGAAAATAGGAAGTGTATTGTTTGTCGGAAGTTTGTATCCGATATGTCAATCGAGTGATTTTAATTCTGCATAATTATAATTATGTCAAATAATCGCTTAAGAGCGTCGGTGGCTCAATGGTGTGGACTGTCGCCTTCCTACCGGAAGGGCTGAGGTTCAAATCCCGACTCGAATTTTCGAAAATATATGTACGTTATCCGACGCTCTTACGGTGAAGGAAAACATCGTGAGGAAACCTTCATGCAAGCCTGCGAAGAGATTCGAAGGTTGTGTGTGAAATCGTCCAATCCGCACTGGGCCCACGTGGACGACTAAGGCCTAAGGCACCCTATTAGAGGGGCAGGCTCTTGCCCCTCGGTGGGGACGTTTAATGAGCTGATGATGATGATCGCTTATAACATTAAAATGATGTAATAAGAGCGATGGATCATTTTCTACTAATTCACGATGTTCGCAAAATCAATGTTGACGTTATTATATTTGTAATATTCAATTGAAGAGATAACCATTAAACGTTTCTATCGAATACATGGAAAACTACTGACTGACTGAAAATCACAATAAGTTGTGTTTTAACCCCCCATAAATCTCCCAAGTACATTCATGTTCTACAAGACTATATTTTGATACATATAATTCCCACCATATTTTATGATATATGATAAGTATATCCATGATTGTTCATTATTACCAACGTGTTATAATAACAAAGCCAAAGACAAAACCATGCTTCAACGGTTTGTTTATATTAACAGATTTAGAATATCTCATGTTACTTAAACACATTTCATAACTTGCATCAAGAGGTTTGACACTATGACGCATTTTCTTGTATCAATACATATAACTTAGCTGTTGACATAAATTATAAGCACTTGAAACTTAAGCATTTATATGATTCTTCAATACAAACCTAATACTTGGTAGACTTGGTACTGAGTCGTCTAGGTAGGTACCACCGCAGTGCCAGATATCATCCCGTGAAACAGGAGTGTTATGCACTTTTGTGTTTCGGGATGAGGGCACTGTAGCTAGTGAAATTACCGGGTATAAGAGACCTAAAATCTTATGTCTCGGGTGATGGGCGCAGTGCGGCGTTGATGGACGATAATAACTGTCTATTAGTTGTTGTCTCCTTTAATGCCGCTCTGTCATGGTCTGGCGTATCAGTTACCATCAGGTGAGCGTCCAGACCACAGATTTCCCAATACAAGAGATGGGGCGAGCCGCGTTTAAAGTGCGACAAATGTAAGCTCGACGAGCATACACACTGGCTGCCAGTTTACGCTCTGTGAGACGAGTCAAGACGCACGAATATTAGAAGAAATTACCATTTTTTTCCAAAATGCCATCCTGTGCAATATAGTAACATGCCATCATCATTAAACATCCCCACTGAGGGGCACGAGCCTACCCGTATAGGGTGATTAGGCCTTAGTCGTCCACGCGGGCCCAGTGCGGGTTGGACGACTTCACACACAACCTTTGAATCTCTTCGCAGGCGTGCATGAAGGTTTCCTCACGATGTTTTCCTTGACCGTAAGAGCGTCACACACATTGGTACGTGTCGGGATTTGAACCTCAGCTCTCCCGGTAGGAAGGTCCACACCATTGAGCCACCGACGCTCTATAAATAAATGCTATAATTAATGATAATGCCATCGCTTTACTATTATATTGAAAACGATTATTTATCTTTACCGTCTAATAAAATAATACATGTTTAGCCCACGTAACCTATTTACCTACTTTTACCTGCCGTCAATTACTAAAACACGCTAAACAATGAAATGTATGTTTTTAAAATGCTTTTTTATATATAAAGAACATAGTGTTTTTTTTTCTGTAACAAATCTAGAAAGTCATTATTAATATTATGTCATTAGATGGTTGTTTGCTTAACAACATATAGGATCCGTTCACGGTTTAGAAGACAAGTTAACTGCCCCGACTTTTTTGGGATAGGACCCGTTAACACCCACCAAATCGTATTGGACATGGGTTACGGCTCAATCTCCTCATATCCAGTATGCATGCGAAGACCTATTGCTATTTTTTTTGCAAACAAATATATTATAAGAACCATGTCTCGTTTAAAATGTTAACTCCTCACTATTTATCAAATCCCGATTTGCATGAACCCCAAACCCGATATTAATGTATCAGTAATTCGGTTAGGTGATAAGTACTTTCACCCAAAAAATTAAAATTAGCAAGTTACGTGATTTTTGATAGAAGGCGGCTTTTACCAACGCAATGGCGTCGCTCTAAACCATAGACAATGTTTATGTTTAATTCCCGAAGCACGCGAGCTGTCAACTAGCGATCAGATTATAAAGCCTCATCCGGGGCGTAGATATTTTCCAAATTTCTCCACACTTGGGCTCAATTATCGATGTGTGCATATTTATATTTTTGTTCACTGTGCTTTGTGGCACGGCTTTATTTCCTTTAAGTAGTCATAGTTTTTAATTGCTGTCTTTTTTTTAAATTGCGATTTTGATTCTAGTGTACAGAATAACGATTTTGCTCAGAAGTTCCTGAATTGACTTTAATGAAAAAAATACGTGGATACAGGCAGGGCAGGGTTGACGAAAATACATTTTTTCCTACGGTTTCTTAACACTGCGTCTATCATGTAAATGGGACACCCATGTCATGATCGAGCATAATTCCTGCAACTGAGTTCCAAGTGAATGAGTGGAGGTCTTGTTTATTACGATTCAGCAGTGCAATGAATAATCAATGGAAAAGATTCAGAACTTAAACGACCTGGTGTCCTTAAAAAATATTGTTTCATTATTTTACGCATTCCTGAGACCACTAGTTCTGCAAACGCTCATGGGCGGTGGTGTCATCACCAGTCGACACCAAACGACTTGCAGTTGAGCCAGGCATAAGCCTGATACTAAAGGCAATATAGATAGATGATCTTTTGTTGTGGGCAAGGGCGGATCCAGGCTAGGCGCCAGGAGGGGGTCACATATTAGTAGTCAAGTTAAGAACTTATAAGGTGTTTTGTTAATGAACGTTAGTATGGTACTTAAAAATAGGGGGGTCATGACCCCCATGACCCTCCCCCTGGATCCGCCGTTGGTTGTGGGGATGGTTATCCCGGCGAATCTATTACTATATACTAATGAAACAAAACAATTTAAATACTCGATACAAATGTAATCAAAGCGTGTTACTTAAGTATTAAATTGGGCAATGATTGTCAATAACCTGAATCGTGTTGTGCACGACTAATAAGTCATTATGAAATTGTCGCCAGCGTAACTTACATACATTAGTGATACAGATATAAACAACAAGACAATAAAATAAATAAATATCCACTGACACAAAGCGCCATTTAGTCCCCAGTTAAGCGTGAAGCCTGTATTATGGGTACTAAACAACGGATAAACATACATATACACATTTTTTGTAAATACATACATAGAATACATTCAGACCATTACAAACAGACATATTCATGCACACAAATGTTTGTATTGGCCGGGGATCGAACCGGGAACCCTTGGTGTTAGAGTCGATATCTCAACCACTTACACCACATGGATCGTCAAATATTACCAACTCGGGATAAAATCAAGTAGACAGTCAATTCTATTGTCTAGAATCCTGGTGGGTTAAATATAAATTTAGGTAAGAATAATTTAAAGTCTTACTATTGAGCTGTATTCGTAGATTGTTATTGAACCACCAGCAATACTAATCGATATAGCAACTTGTGTCAAAAGTATGTCCTGAGCCAAAGGAGCGCTGGCGCATTTACAGTCATAATAAGCGTCTCTTCGTTAGAATAAGGAGGGCCTAAGTAATAAAATACAATTCATGTAATATCTTTCGGTTGATAGAAGGCATAATAAGTCAATTTTCGGCTACTATCTCATGATAGTAGTATTTTTTCCCATCAATCTGCATCACTTATCTACTATCGAGACAGACAAAAAGTCTTTTGTTTCTAACTTTTTAAGCTCAGGCCGGCAAACACAACATATATTTATCTCAAATCGGATTTGATTTTATAAGAAAATATATATGAATCTAATAACCACCTTGGAAAATAGTAGAAAATTTGCATTTATTAAGAATTTTGAGTTATGACGCTTTCTTTCAGAGGATGTGTGCGTCTGCGCACGCAATCGGTCAAACGTGACCGTCCTATCAATACTTCACTTGCACCGGAAATTTATGAATCTAAATGAAGAAAGTGTTAGGAATTTAATGACAGTGTTCGAGGTAAAGCCGTGGCTGTCTTCCTGGTGATCTGTGTATAAATATTGAATAGCATTGTCCGTTAACGGTCGCGCATAGACAATATTCTACGCTTTTTAATTAGTAGCCGTTTCCGTTCATGTTTTATTGTGTGCCAGTACGAATTTGTCGTTTCTTTTGTCTATTGTATTTTGAATATTCCACTTCCTTGTTCTGTGCTTTTTTCATGAACATTGTTTTGAAACTACCCTCAAAATTACAAAAATTGAAGCTTTTACATTACAATAATAAAAGTTCAACTGAAACGATAAACTGTATCACAGCGTCCCAAAGGTCCAAATTCAATTGACCAATCAGAGTGCACGAAACAACGGATGAAGAAATTCCAAGCGAGTTCCGAGATTACAATTTCGAGGGGCTAGATAATTCGCTATTAGCATACAAAGGAGAATTACCGTCGGTCTGTGCGTCCGTGTGTCATAGCACTTATATTATAGAGGCCACGCCCGTGTAGCTGTCATATGTACCCTAATTAGGTATTGCTGTTGTGTTAGCATGAAACAGTTCGTTTTGTTATTAGTATTAGCATTTTTATAGGCTAGGTACACGAGTATTTATGGGGTTGGGGATGAACGGGATCTTAGAATTTCAGTTTTGGTACCAAAACAAACCTCTTTGGTTCGGCGTACTAGGCTCCGATGATCAATTTATTTGTATCAACTCACTGGACTATCACGAATAAATTCGGTTCCCCTCATAGTGAAATTCAGATGCTTTTAGGGGCTCGCTTTTAATAAATCCTTGATCAGCAGCGGGCTATATTTGCATAATTGTGAAGGTAGAACTCTTTTAGTAGACAATTGTTATACTCTTGATTTTTTTTGTTTCAGGTATATGGAGATTTTCAACTCTGCAGTATCATCAACTTTGGGTATGCAAAACGTGTGAAATGACTCCGTGGTTACTGAAATTATTGAATTGGTGTAATTGACCAACAGCACCTCGAAAACTATACAGAGTATATAGATATATATACAGAGTATATAGTAGACTGGTGACCCAAAATAGCGATTTTAATAAAGTTTCAAACTTACATCACTAAGACATTATATCATGGTAGTTATTCAGAAATATTGATGCCCGGTTCACCCTTGAGTTTTGTACACAGTTAATCCAAAAGGTTTAAACCTCTTCACAGATAACCTTTTTACACCTTTTAACCTAGGTAGATAATTGATTTACAGTCAATCATAATAAAGTTTGATCAACTTGCTCATGAGATTAGTAATAAATAATAATACATTATTTTGTTAGTCTAAAATATGAACTGGATAAACACCAACCGGATATTTGCTTCACTTGTTAATAATTTCACATTCAACAAGTAGAACCTTAAAAACGAAAGCTGTTTTAATTGAATATCTTATAATGTACGTTAGTTGTACATACGAAGTATTTCTAGGTCGCTTGCCCAACCGTTATTGATATGTTTACGTAATTCAAGCCGACATGGCAAACGGAATTTATCTCAAAAGATCTCTATTCAATATTTTGCAAAACGAACTATCATTTGTGGCAGCTCCGGTCCAAAAATTAGTCCGGACTGTATGGACACCTAACACGCTGACGATCATACGTCACCGCGGTTCACGTTAGACTGGACAACTTGTACTAGTAACAATGTACGCAACATATTTACAATGAATTCCATTTGCTACACAATAGAGCACACACGATTCCAAATTCAAATTTCAATTTTAAAAAAAGAACAGCGCGTAGGCTCGCCGCCGCGCGAATTTCAAACATGGAACGCATTATATTCTGATTTCGTATTCTTAATTCGAATTCAATTATTATTTTCAATTACCGTGGGCTGGCTTGCGTGCCATTGTCCTAGTTTTTGAATTCATTTTAAAGTTGATGGTATTTAAATAATTTTCAATGAGGAACGCACAAAAACATTGGCGAAACCGATATATTTAAATTGGTATACATTTGAACATCGTTATTCTAATAAACTAAAAATTAAAACATAAAGATAGGTACTCTAAATTATTATCGCTATTATAACGATTAACGCTTAACTTACTTTTGCGCTTAATTTTCCATACCAAAACCTTCATAACAGAGCAAGAGCCTTGCAGGAATCTCGACATAATGTTTACCTCATAAATCCTAGGGTGTTCCCCAGAAAAAGAGTAGCTGTACTCTATTTCACTTAACTTTTCAAATTTACTTTATCCCAACCATCAGCTAAACGGGGAAATTGACGCAAAACTCTATGACTAACTCTAGACATATGACGTAACGATTGGTAGGAAAAACTAATAAAGAAGTAAAAGTTCATACATCGCAAGTTGCAACCACTTATTTTGTAGTTTATGTGAGATTGATGCCTGTGGTATGTATTAAAATATCTGTTGTACACATCAGGCTCCCACCACTGTATAAGATATGACTGCGGATAACTGTTTGATGCTGAAGTGTTATAAAATAAAACGGACTTGAAACTTAACAAGAATAATAAGTTATCACTAGACATCTTCCGTCTCTATATATCTACCAGCTTACAACACCTACTTGCGTTAATAATATACAATAATCGTCAATATGCCAGTTTATCATTACATATTCAGCACACAGAGCAATAGACAAATGCATTTTAACATGTCTGACTGAGGACAGGAAAATGGCCGGCTGTGGTGGAAAATTTAAATGGGTCTATTGATTGTTTATTGTTGTACAGTTAGATGAGTTATTCATGTTTGGGGTGATGGCGTAATCGGTTACACCTATTTGCAGTGCCGGGGGTTTGATGCCTTCGCAGTGCATATGTTTTTACGGTGATTCTATTTGTAACTCTTCATAATTTGTTTATCAAGAAAGTAACCATATCACTAAGCTATATCTGGCACTGCGGTGGTACCTATCTAGACGATTCTGTATCGAGTCTACCACCTGCTACTTGACTACTGCTTGCTTAAGGTCCATTTACAAAATCAATTAATATCTGTCTTTTTAAATTATAAGTATGTAATCGAAAAAAAGAAATGACTTAGAGCTAATGCTTAATTCAACGTAATACGTAAACTTAATAAATATTAAGGAGTCCGAAGATGTCATTAGGCATGGTCACCTTCAAATAAAATGTCAACGTTTTACCTACATTTTAACATTATATAGGTACTGGCAGAAAATAAAGCTTGCGCCTCATTTCTGGAACGCCATAAAAAACTTAGCGAGCGAACTTAAAAAACCTTGACCGATTATTTTTACATTTTAAACTTTAACCCTCCGCAACTAAGACTTCGAGCATTACGAATTACGAACGCACCCACCCGTTCCAATTTCAAATGTTTCCATTTATTCAAATATTTATTATGACAACTCTGCGTACAGTTACAGTTGACACGTTGCATCTTATTACAATATAATTAAGGTTTATTATTAGTTTCTTTGAATGCAAATTATGTTTGCGAGCCATGTTTTGATACAGAGAGTGATTCTGAGAAGAAACTATGGCCCTAAGCGTCGTTACCAACGATAATAGCATTTTTGCGTTTACTGCGAGTGTTGAGTTACTGTTAGTGGTTTCGTGGATTTGTGCGTAGGTTTGTTTAATGCGAATACGGTGGTCCGTCTGGTTTAGGTGGTCTTAGGTGTCTCTGATGATATGCTGATACGGATATTGTTACTGGCCATTACAAGCCTACCGGCTTATGGTTAAAAGGAAGATTAGCATTGATTTTTTAAGTCTTAATTTGTTCGTTAGGTAAGTAATAAAGTTACATATAGGTCGAACTGTATGGCTCTATATCACAAATTACCTACTTGCTTAAGAAACTATAAAGCTCGGTTCTTGCAAGATAATTGGATATTTAGCTAAATATGAAATGTTTATTTAGGTATCAATCATTTTATTAGAAATCAATAAATTAGAATGAACACTTTGATTTTGCTACCAGTTTTGTATATATTTATTTAACCAAATTATTTGTATTTCAGTTAAGTTATGTAATTATCATATTGAAATTAAAAACGCAAATCTTTTTGGATAAAAGTTGAAAGAAATTTCAATTAGCGCTCATATAAACGAAGGAGTATATATTAGGTATAAAGAGGCTCTCCCTTTTAAACCTAAAATTTATTCCTTAAAGCTCAAGACCAATTCACAATAATTCATTACTTATTGACATTACCTATTAATTATTATGCAAATTTAATCCCGCCCGCGTACCAGACGCAGACTCCGCATTTCTGTCGTCTACAATTGTCTAACAATAACAAACTCGACGAATTCCCGGAGGAATTCCTTTTGCATTAACACACACCCGATCAAATATCATAAACAAAGGAACGACACGTAAATATTAAACTGCCAATGTATGTCAAATCATTTAAGTATTATAGGTATTTGTACTCTTTGAAACGATTCATTGGACATTGTAATTCGTGATTAGTGACAATAATTAATAATACTAGCGAGTAGGTCTCATTTGGCGAATTTAGGAAAAGCTTTCATCAATATCATGACTGTTTTTGGTAATATAATTAAACCTGAAACTAAGGGAACTAGTCAAAATTGTCCCATCGAAGCCAATAAGTATAGTTATATAGAAGGATAATGAATAATTGTAATAAAGAAAGTATAATGTTTTGTTATCAAATAAAACCAACTTGAACAAGAATGCAAGGGAGCAAATTGTAAATCCTCCGATTTCTCGAAACACTCTAAAACCTCACACAAAACGAAGAAACGGACAGCGTACCACTCGAATAACAAAACTTTACATCCAATAAATCTTCAACTAAAACAAAATACAGGCCGAAAATGATTAAAAGGAAAAAATGGAAGACGGTAGTCAGGCCGAAAAAAAGAAATTAAAATTCAAATAAAAGAACGGATTCCTTAAGATAATGCTTATTCATTCCACATTTAAAATCAAATTTTCAAATAAAGAACTCGAGTCAGCCGATTGGGCGCGTGTGTTGGAGCGAGATGGAAACGATGTTCAACATGTAAATCAGACAAAGATAGATAGCTTATTATGATTGACAGCTGAGAACGGTTAACCTTGAAATATTTGAAACATTATATTATTATAAAGTACACTATCTTCGTTTAACTAAGGAGCAAAGCGGACATTTACTATTCTCTAGTTAAGGTAAAACCTTGTGCTCCAATTATTGAGGACATTAATACACTTAAAACTGCATAGATTTTAATTGTATAATTATTAAACTTCGATAGGCCAAATAAACACTTTCATTTATTTGTAATTTGAAATACTTATTATAATTTTAATTCTTCTTAATAAGGGTCTATAGACATTGCATGACTCTAGCAGTCTTCATTTCATTTGCTGTCACTGTCTATCTATTTTATTGTGAATTTTATACACTAAACAAATCATTGTAATCAGCACATAAGATTGTTATAAAATCCTATGGTTCACTTAGTCAAAATTATAGGTAGGTACCATAAAAGTAACATACGTCCGCTTCGCTCCTATGTCCAGCCCTCATTACCCGTATGTATAATGATGGCGGTCGCTAGATGTACGTTTTTAGAAACATCCAGTTTCTCCGGAACACGTTTTAAATCATAATTCGAACGCCCGTTTTGAATTTGGAACGTCGACTTTTTTTAAATTACAAAGGTTTTTTTACCAGATAACAGAATAGAGATAGGCACTACTGGCAGTTGAATTTGTTTCTTTTTATTGCCTAAGAGTAGTAACTACTAACTTTGAAGCTTTTTCCTCATATTTAATTTGTCGGAACTAATGAAGGAGTGTAACCAGTTTAAGCGCTTAATATTCTCTTGACACTTGAAGTGAAGTTCACAATGATGTATAAATTGAATAATCATATGCAATAATAATATTTTAAAAAACCTGTTAATTCAACTAGAACTTTCCATAATTATGTTTACTTAGTTTGTAAGACACAATTTTCTATTAGTATGAACAGTTAGCCAATTACACTAAAATCGTTCACCTAAAAACAATTTAATAGCCGTTATTACAGCACGATGTTTAATTGTGAGGCATTAAGATGTTTTTAACAGTCCATATTAAATGGCTTCGTTTGTCGACCGCTAGTTTTGTAAACGGTATCACTCTTCTTTTTTAAATGACCGTACTTTTTAAATCCGTTTTTTTTTAAACTGACTCTTAGTTCGGTTTTAATTTTTCAAATTGATATTATTATTCCAATTTTAAAATTAATAAAAATTTTGTTGTTGATTTCTTTTTCAATGTTGTAAGCTTTATGCTCATTCAGGTATCATAATACTCTATATTTCTATGTTAAAAGTCAGTATTATTTATTCTCATGGTTATATGTGTATGCACTTTAATGACTTAAGAAGAATTTAGCTCTTTAATACCATAATGTAACTTGGACACCATAAAGATTTTGTACCTACACATTTATGTTTAACGGTAGATTGAGCGAAACTCGCATTTTTGCGAATCTAGGTAAATAGTAAGTCATGATAATAAGTATATTAAAGTTGTGCTCTGAAACTCCACTATGATTCATTAGGCCTCCCTCATGTCCAGCAATGAACAATATGTCCAAACGCCAAAATTGACAGTCCAAGTGTAAATTGACAGTCCAAGTATATATAATTATTATTAGTATAGTATTTATATTACATGTAAATCAAACATGCAACAATATGCAGATGCCTGTGTTGTAAAATTCGATATCATAATTTTAAAACACTTCATAAATCAACTTCTGGATGCAACGTTAAAGCAAGAACCTTTAACACATACAACATGGCGGTGGCGTTATAAAATAACATTGTTAACGAAATTATCACGTGACCCGATGTACAAATTGCTCGTAGTAAACGGTCGTGATTTGTTCGGACGCGCAGTTCCGCTTCTATCGCTCGTAGAGCTACGAATCTCGTAGACGCTACGGCGTGAGTATTTTTTTAAACTTTTGCCATGGAGCAAAAAGTTTCGTGGTTGTGAATTTTTACAAGGACGGGTCTTGGCAAAATAATCCAAAACCTCACTTATTTTCCTTACATAGCAGTTATGCTATATTATGTAAGCATTAAATTAATAACCTAAACACATCGACTTCACATATTTTATAAAAAGTAAGCAACTTCCAGTCTTCATAATTTCTAGATTGGATTATTATTTATAAGCGCACGCTATTCGGAATATATATTCAATGAATGTTAAACTTATTCATAAAAAAAACGAAATTACAAAAGAAGAACACTTTCAAACTAAAACGAAAAAAAACTCATAAAATACAACCAGCCAGGTCTACGCAATCCAGTGGCCAATAAACGACGTCTCCATTCACATTTTGGAACGAAACGTTCGATATTTAAATATTCAAATATGGCGCTAATCGGTTTTATTGGTGACTTTACGGCCTATAATGATCGCGTTGAATGCCTTTGAATTATTTCTCCGACTTCCGAATAACGAATGGAGGCTGTATATGTGTTTATTTAGGGATTTGAATGCGTAGAAAAATTGAGGGATGATTTATATGTAGATACAATTTTAAGCCGTTTTTGTCCTATTGACTTATGTCACGTGAAGGTCAATAGTAGAGTCTAAATAAGGATGGCGTATGTCAGCCATAAAATAGGGGAGACCTATGTCCAGCGGTGGATTGCGTTAGGTTAAAGCAAATAATCTGTATACTTCAATAAAGGTTCCGGGTTCGTTACCATGTTACATGAAGCATGTTGCTGACATTTAATACAATATTTAGTAAATTCACAGTATTCAGTAATACTATATTAGTAATTATTACTTACCTCACTTATTGCTCTACTAATTTTGTGTACTAGTTGCCTGAAACTTAATTTTAATAATATTTACTTATTCGTTAATAATGTATAAATTAAATAACGAAATATTTAGTCAGGAAATTACGTAAATTAGACCTCACAATCAGCTAATAAATCAAAAAGACAACTACTGTTACGATTTAAAAAAATCTAACTATAAAAACTTGTTACATGAGTTGTGTTCCGAAATAAGTAACATAATCAAATTAGGCCGATTCGCTTCGTATAGTGATGTTGAAAATCAATTTAGTCGATGGTTTGTTATGTGACAGATTGTGTTTGAATCTATGGTTTGTGTATAACACTCTAATTTTTATGTTTTCTAGCCTTTCATGCTTGACATTTGCTTAGTATTCAGTAATAAACTCGCTGCCTTACGTAGTAGTTCTATTGATAAAAGAGTCCTACTACTACTATTTTATTAACCCTTTAATCGCCGCTGACGGATTATCGAACGAAAACAATTGATTTTCTATTGTTTTTGGAATCTTGTTAACAGGTTAATATGTTATACTAAGACGCTGCTTACGATATCCACAGGAAAGGTTGGAGTTCAAAAACTTCAATCTTGTCAAACTGCAATGGCACCACACGCACGACATATTAGCCTCTTAAATGGCATATAGTGATTTTTATATATTATTTGGTATTTTATAAATGTATAATTTAGAGCAAGATAAACTAGAAGAAAACCGTTTATTGACCTTGTCTATATAGCCACAGACATCCGAATATACAATTAGACTGGACAAGCCGCCAAGTTTATAGGCAGTCCCAGTGTCGCAATTTCTTTTCGGTTCTTATCTGTGAAAAGTTATTATATTTCTTGGTAAATTTACTGATTCATTGCGATGATGGCATGTTACAATTGCACAGGATGGCATTTTGGGAAAAAAACGGTAATTTCTTCTAATATTCGTGCGTCTTGACTCGTCTCACACAGCGTAAACTGGCTGCCAGTGTATGCTCGTTGAGCTTACATTTGTCGCACTTAAAACGCGCTTGCCCATCTCCTGTATTGGGCTATATAGAAATAAAAACAGCGACAGACAAATAAAATTATCGAAAAGGTCAAATGTAATAAAAATATCGTTACAAGCACAACACTATCGTCTCGTAGGCGTTCGGCCCCTTATCTATTTTCCATACGGCGAGTAATTGGAATCGAGCTTTTCTATAATAATTTATTGGTTGCCTCCGGCGGTTTTTTGTTTTACTTAACATTTTAATAACAGCCTTGTGTAGGAAGTCACAAAAAGACTGTGTAGTAATAAAAAATGTTACGTTCACACACGTGTGGCAATTTATAATATAGCGACTTTTAGGCTGTATGTAGTTTAATTCTTTTGTTAGACCTTTTGATGATGACGAATTGTCGACGAAATTAATCTGGTAAAGGCTGGATATTGGATCAGGAGAGGAAAAAGCGTGCGTGTGGTAAGCAATAGGGTGAAGCTAGGCTTTTTATTATACTTTCATTTGATGTAATAGTTCTTATAGTTCAAAGTCATGAAAAAAAATCAAATGCATATTTAAAAAAAAAATATTGTTTTTTTTAAGCTTTGAAACCAGGCAAAGACATTAAAATGGAACAAGTATTTGATTGTATTTCTGATAGACCGAAACTTATTCCTCTTACATTGTTACCGTGATACAAAACGCAATAATTACATTATAAGTAATACAATCATTGATGGTATATTAATTGAGTCACTTCCGTCGTCCTTCGGCCATATTGGCGGCCATCTTGGATCCCGATCAATATTAATACAGCGCCCGCGCATGATTGTAATCGTCACAGTTTTATTGTTAATATTGGATATTGTTCCATGCATGGTACCGCCAGGAATGGCATGTTTACTCTTAAGGATATGTTAAGAATTGTTAAGTCAAGATTCGAACGCGGCGCATTGATTTATAATGATTTTAATATAACAGTCAATACGTGATACAATAAAAATCAGTTTTTGGTATATGTGTGTCAGACTGATGAGTGGAACAGGCTTATGTTATCAAAGGGACCTTATGATAGGAAAGTAGGTCATACGAGTACTATTTTCCCTGGACTCACTTGGGTAAAGTCAATAAAATATTATAAATTAAATATCACTTACATTCACTGTGGCATCAAGCTACAATTCAATTTATGTTGTACTATGAGAACTAAGTATGAAGTCGTCCAATCCGCACTGGGCCCGCGTGGACGACTAAGGCCTAATCACCCTATACGGGTAGGCTCGTGCCCCTCGGTGGGGACGTTTAATGAGCTGATGATGATGATGAGAACTAAATAATAGATAAACATACATACCTTTTGCGCAAATAGGTACATATGATTAATACAAAAGGATACCTGCAGACTCATACAAACAGACAGTTCATGCATACAAGTGCATGCTGCACGGGTATCGAACCCTGAATCCTTACATAGCCGACATTTGAACCGTTACACATACGGTCAGCAAATGCTTTAGTCCGTGTCTCATTTAATGAATATCGTGATTCGTTATTTAATGATATTATTATTGTTGTTAATGTCATTATTATTTGTATCAATGACATAAAACTATCACTTCTAATAGGAAATCCGTATAAAAATTCAAATTTAAACTACTAATATAAGTGCGCGGCTGGTCGCGCAACCTTGTACGGATCTAAAGAATTCAGTTCAATGATAACAACCCATTGTGTGGACACAAATAAAAACACTTATTGTTTCATTATTAACAGTCTAATTGAAGTTTTTGGGATTTAGGGTTCCGCTGATAGTTAGCGTAAATAGGAAAACCCTTGCCATGCAAACCTATCAAAATTCGTAACGTATTCAATATTACATTCAATATACAGTGTAAGGCACATGGACCGACGGGGTTTTTAAGGGGTCTTAATGACTTTAAATTGTAATAACTTTATATTCGTTGTAATACCACAAGCTGACTTGTCCTTGTATTCAGTAATGTATTATTATTCTAAATAAACGTTTACTTGATATGATTCATACCGGGAAAAAAATTAAGACATTAAATTTCAAACTCTGAAATCCTGAAAAACTGAAACAAATCTGAAGACATTGCGTCTACAGGAGAAAAATAGCGTGAGACATCCAACCCCCTGAAAAATCCTGGCGGTCCAAGCGCTAAACACCCTGTATATCTCATACGTTGTGGAAGATACTTTAGGACATGAAAGGAGAAAAATAATATTTTTTATCTATGACCATATTGTAGTACATTTGGTCTTTAAAATATAACGTGATTAAAGTTACCAAAATGGTTGCCACCAGCTCATGCTAAGGCAATTTTTTCATGGCGCAATGGAACCAAAAAAATGACTCATCGTCATGAAATGTATACGGAACCACAATAGACGGAGCCCTCGCGCTTACCGTTGCAATGCAAAGGTCGCGAACACTAATTAAGTATATAATATTGGAATCTTATGTAAGTAATAGATCTGATTTCAGATAGCAATTTGGTTGCAAAATCTTGAACCAAAAAAAAGCTTTGTTCTGCATCTTACTGAAAATGGATTCTTTTATGCGAAACTACAAAGAGATTGAGATAAAAAGCCACCTATAGGGCTATTGGAATGTACCAGTTTGTCTGTATGAGCATTGAAGACAAAATCGTATTTTATATCTAGAATTTCATTTGTGTGGGTATTATATATAGTATGTCATATTAGGAGCATATGATACTTCTTATTACATCAGCAATTTGTCAGTGAAATACCCGTCAAAATCAGTTCAGCCGCTACAAAGATCACGGGGAACAAACGTACAGACTGTTAGAAGAAAAAATGTTTTATCGCGTATAAATTGTATGCATTGAAATGAAGTTTGGTGAAATATTATAAACAGCTACTTAAATTTAATTATCTGTATAGATTATGTTATTTCAAGAAGACGTCAAAATTTAAGAGTCACATTACAATGCGAGATGTTTTATAGAAAAATAACAGGAGAGTGGCCAAATGATGATTAATAATCCCTTCTAAGAATCAGTTGTGTTTATTTTTGTAACATGATTGCACAAATAAAGACACGAAATATGTTTACGTTGTAATTGTGCCAATTACGTATTATATCACTTGATTTTTATTAACACGGAACCTCAAATGGAAGTTTTAAAATTTACCTAATTCAATTTTAATAATATGAAAGAAAAGGACAAAATGTAACTTAAAAAATATGCCGCCGGTGTGCTGTCTGCTTATTTTAATATTATAAAATGTTTTCTTTGGCCATAAAATAATAAATGGGGGAAAAATTTTTTAAATAAAGATGAAAGTTTTGAATGTCGGTTGATTATTTTCCAATATTGAGTTAATTAGAAAAATACATAAATATTCCATCCGAGTTTCGCTAGGAATTATAGAACATGAACCTTAATGTTTTAAAGAGTCATCTTTTATCTTTCTTTTCCGTCTGGGTAAAATCTCATGGCAATTAATCGAGGGCTAACATACCTATATTTTTTCATTTTTTTTCATTTCGTCAAATATGTATAACATTTGTGATGTCATTAAATTTTTTAGGTTAAAAACACTTTAAGTGACCACTTCCATCAAGATCGATTGTCATGATTCGAGAGCGAAGGCCGAATCTTTGTATTAGCTTTAATAAGTGATTGTACACGAAACCACGTTACCAATTTCGACTTGAATACACGTTTTTTTTACTCACCTCGCTCGGAGCAATCTCGTTTTCTCAAAAATAGATCTAATATGTTGAATATAATTAATTTTATACCCATGGTTGATCGATGCGTGTTACTTGCCGTAGTTTTTTGTATCATTATTTTTAAATTATAGTGTATTACGTCGATTCGACTAGAAAACGAAACGGGGTTTTTGCCACGAGTGTGTTTTACGCGAAATTCGTATGTTCAAATGAAGTTCAGTTCCGTGCGTGCTACATATTAACTAGGTTCGATTTCATCGCTAATTTAAAATAATCACACAGGACTTACATTGCGATATTGGGAACTGTAATAGATACTCAATATGTAATTTCGGAAATAACCATAAACATACTAACATGTATTTTTTCTTGTTTCAGATGATCAAAAATAATTGGCTGACCTCGAAGACTGATTACAATATTTATGAAGCCAAATAGGAAATGTTAAATCCATGAAGTTTCAACTTCGGTCAGTATATTATGACAAACATACATTAATTAATAAACAATACAAATTTAATTTTTCCAAACAATGAAGAGAAAATTTAAATTCAAAACATTCCACAGTATTCAGCTAATCTTATTGTCAACAAAGGACTATTGTCTCTCCAATACATTGTTGCGTTTAAATCGAAAATGAATCACGATTGTTATGATTCGACACTAAAATGTATTGAATCAAAATTGAACTGCTACATTAAACTAAAGCTTTGTTATTGTTTTCACAGGTCGGACTCGTTTCAGGTGGCCCTCGAAAGAGTCCAAACACTGCAATGACTACCGCTATGGCCGCCCACCAGGAATCGATACATGAGAGACTTCAACCAGCGGCGGAAGAACCTTTGTACCTTCACCATGGAGCAGCGGCGTGGCCCGAGTCATCTGATCATCAGGAACATAGCGCGGACATGTCTCCATACTACAACATGCCTAAAAGGAATAAGAGAAAGAACTTCAAGCCAAGATGTGCTCCAAACGCCACAACATTTTCTGACGACTCCAACGGAGTCAATTGCGAAGATGGTAGCCTCAACGGCAACGATAGGACGTCTCCTGACCAGATCAACGATGACCATAACGAGGAGGGTTACGCCAAAATTGGCGTTAAAAACTTCAGCCTCATAAAAGGAGCAGTCGATCTCAGTCGAAGACTCAGCACGGATTCGAACGAGAACATAGATTCTAACTATCAGAATAGTTTGCCGGATGAAAGAAAGTGGACTCTTTCCAACGCTCTTATATACGTAGCTTACAAATAAACCAAGAGGCTGAACGTGATAGGACTGTTTTGAATTTTAGTAGTTTACAAAACAAAACTTTTGTGCCAAAAACCCTTTGCTATATCTCAACTTATTAAGACAAATTCCCCACCCAGGAGAAGGGAGTCAGAGTCTGATGAAGAAAACAAAGGTCAGGATATTAACGCTAATGATAGGTTAGGTGAAAATCAGGAGCCAATGGATGCGCCTGAAACTCAACAAAATGGTGATCCCACCAATGCTACAAATAGAATCCTAAGGGACTATGCTATGAATACTATGAAAGAACTCCTGGGTATTTATGGTTTATCATCAAATGAGGTTGCTGATGCCATTAATGGGCAAATAAGGGCTTTAGAAGCACTTCAAGGTGAGTTTTTTATATTTTCACAAAATACAGTCAAAGCATGTTAAATATCCTGCTCCTTAAATAAATTATGTAACTTATATTAATATTCGTTTTTTCCAGGTAAGCCATTTACCCAGCTGCCTCTTGGTTTGAAGAGGAGACATGATTCGGGAATGGAAGACGGCACTGAAAGAAGTCTCCGGAGATCCTCATCGGCAACTGAAGATGAGGGATCTACAAATATTACTCCGCCTAAAACACCGGATAACGATATTGAAGCTCAAAGGTACAATATTAATATTTAATAAAATTCTCAAAAATTACTGAATGTATGGGCATGTTTGTTTCCATTGCAAGCAAATCTACTCAATGGATTTACTGCAAAAAACATATAGACATATTATCCCTACAGTTCTATGGGATCGGAAACTTCGTAGGTAAAACCGCGACGCGCTGATAGTATTTAATAGAAATCAAACTTCCAGATGATAAAAAAAAATTTAGAATGTTTTTTACACATTATTGTATTTTTAGGCAAAGGGCACTCCAAATAATTAATCAACAATCGATGAGGTTGTTCGGAAGATCTCAACGCAACGAAGAAGACTGCAGTGGTTCTGATGATGGAGAGCAGACTCTAGATTTGAGTGTTTCTAGAGATACTGACGGGCAGGTAAAAAAAGCTACATTTCGCATCCTAATGAGATAAACTCCATTTATCTTTTAATTTGAATACACTTTCATTTGAATTAACAGGAACAATCGACTACCTCCAGTGCTGGGAACAGCGTATCGGAATTTGAACAGCAAAATCTACTCATGAGGAAGAATCTAGAAGATTTAGCAAATCTACAAATGCAAGCTTCTTCCAAAACAAGCTTCCATGGATGCTGATGATTCCCAAGAAAGAAAACTGCAAGCCAGTGGTAAGTCATTTCATAAATATAAATAAATTTTGTCAAATTTCCAAATTCGGTAAATTTTATGCACGAAAGGAAACAAGGATATTGTGCTGCTGCAAAACAAAAAGGTGTCCAAAACTCTGTCAAAAAATATAAAAAAAGGTTTTAACGAGCAACTATAGCGTTTCGAAATCAAAACTCATATTCGCACAATTATAACATCAGAACAACTTATAAATCAAGCCGATCGGAATACAGAATCAGATATCGGACAAGTTTTTACTGGGTATATCCTTTTCGGATAACCTCAGGCGATCATTCTAGGATATAACCAAACGTATGTCATATTAACTCCTTTAGAGGACAATGTTAAAAAGCAATCTTTCCCTTATTAAAAGATTTCTTCATTCGATATAAAGTTTTCTGTTATTTTAACGCGACGATGGCATCGGATAAGTGAACGAGTCGATACCATAAATCGATAAGGTTTTAATAAACATCGTAATCGTTAAATGGCTATTCAAAAAACGACATAAGAATACTATTTCTAGTTTCTGTTCTTAACATTACCGGTTTAAAATCTTACTTTGTTTTTGCAATGTAGCAATGAAAAATATTTGTACATTCTAGGCTGTAATTAAACGATTATTGTTATGTAGTTTTGTTGTTTTGTTCTATGACATTGTTATCAATTTGAAGATTAATATTCTAAACATGACACAAATTGATGAATTTGAACACGCATTCCTTTTTTTTTATTTTTGTTTATGGTAACTATTTTAGGATATTTTATAGGTAATTATCAAAGCCTTTTTACAAAATACACACTAACCTGTGTTATATGTACCAGGTGTTGAGAATTACTTTCCTAACTTGTAAAACTACTTTATAACATTATTTTTGTTTGATGTACTAAATAATTTTTAATAAAAGTAGATACTTGAAAGGAGGTTAACATTATATTTTAACAAGAAGTGTAGAAACCTTTGTGAATTTATCTAGGCCACGTTATCCTCGTCTTAGCATGTGTCCATCTCCGCTAAAAGCCGCGTTTCTCGATATATGTCTAATTAGTGCCAGTTAGTGTTACTGTGCCCTAGTGTCGCGGGGAATTACGCAATAAACTTCAATGCTAAAATTCCCGAACAAAAAATTGCAATCGCTCATTATTTTTAAGGAATTTTGTTTTTAACATCTTTAAGGGCTTTGTTATTAATACCCTGACTGCCTGACTTATTCTTTTGACATTGGAACATACATTTTAACCCTTCAATGGACAGGAATCCTACCAATCTGATTTGAGAACTGTAGCGTTAATTGAGTCTTGTGCCGGTTGAATTAGATAGAACTCTGTAGCAATATAAATAATTGTGGTATCATTTATTCGAGTCGATATCACTTTAAAAAACATCATTTATGCTACAAATTTAATATCAATGAGTTGCATATGAGATTTTTATAAAATGTAAGGCTAAGTAATGCAAGAGTCTATATTAATTGGTAAGTATGCATTTTTGGCGCATTTTAATTTGAAAGTGAAACTTTACCTTTTCCTTAAAGGACCGCAAATATAGTGTTCAAGACCATAAAATAATACATTCGTCATAAACCGCCACGTGTCAGTTATTCCGGTATTGCTTACTAAACTTATGTTGGCTTCGTCTGCACTTGATTTAAGAGACCCATTATCATCCGTTAGGCGTTGACGCGTAAATTGTCCAAAATTACTAGGAACGCACCGCACAATCTGTGCGTTGCTAGTAAACATGAGAATTGGGAGTTTGCTGGAATTTTCCTGCAAAGAAAATATTTTTCTAAACATGTAACCCTGTATATTATTTTCTCTTCTCACTTCAACCCATCATAGTCTACTGCTGGACATAGGTCTCCCCCATTTTGTGCCAGATATCCCGGTCCTCCGCTTTCCTCATTCAGCTTCCACCAGCGATCTTTCGCAAATCGTCGGTCCATCGGGCCAGAGGGCGTCCTACGCTACGCTTGCCAAGACGCGGTCGCCACTCCAAAACTCATCTCTCCAAAGCCATCGGTTCTGAAACATACATGACCAGCCCAATAGTAAACTCTTAAAGCCAAATAATTGCTTAGTTTAGTTTAGGATTGACAATAAAACTTGGAAAGTAACGTTTGTAGAAGTTTTTAGAATAACTTCATATCACATATAATATTCCCTCAGATATGACTCGTACATCCTTACATATATATTTATAAATGAATGTGTATGAATGACTTCCTCTGGAACATGAAGTTTACATTAATGCGACTTAACATTAACATTATTTAAAACGTAAGCCAGGCAAATTTTATAAATTCTAATATTAAGTTTCTACGTTTACACGGAACTAAAGAAAAAGTAGTTTTACTGTATGTATGTACTTATTTTAGTTAGTTAACGGAGAATCGGTGTTTACGTCTAGTCGTGATATAGTAGATATCTACATTTCACCAAATTGTTTGACAATCTCCAAATACTGCTGATAAAGAGGTAGACATATCCATGCATAAACTCACTTCATTACATAATATCTATTTAAATAATTATTATTTTCTTAAATAAAATTAAACAGTATTCAAAACAAAAATTTGACTAAAATAAGAAAATTTCTCGGAAACATCCATCCGTCAACAACTAACTGTCAAAATAATATTATTCAACAAACGTAATTTGAATAAGACCACAGACTAACAGATTCCTCCACAAAACCGTATATTCTTTGCACGTGCCCGTGAAATGTGACACTGGACTAATTTATTCTGTGATCGGTTATTTCATGTTCGTAATTAACAATTCCACACAAATATTGGGTTTTACATTGAACTGGTATTGGGAGAAATGGAGTGAGAAATACAAAATGGCCGTTGACTTAATTAGTAGTAAGTGCGTTCAACTTAAACTTACGATATGTGAAAAGTAAACAGATTCGGAACATGGACGTATAAAATAATACGGACGAGATCTGTTATTGATACATAGTTCTCGAAATGACAGCTGCCGTTAATGTCATTTTGTCAAAAAAAATACGTGGCTGAAGTTGATCCTGCACCCTCCAGATCGAAACGCAACAACCCACACACAATGCGCTTGCCAATTGCCCGGTGAAAGTGTAAAGGCCATCTGCGGCCAACAGTAGAAGTCAGTTCGAAAAAAAAATACAAAGAAAAAAAACAAATAGTTCTAGCTATATGCTATGTTGCAAACCAGGATGTAGAGCATTACATCGTGCTCAATGCGTTTCCAGCATTCAGTCACCCTTCGTGGGGTACTCAATAGTCCCGATTCCCATTTGACGCAAACGATCTAGTTTCACTACGTCCGGCTATTTGCCGATTATTGCCGTGAGAGCGCGCTGCTAGCGACACGGCTGTATCCGTATAGATTTGAAGTCTTAACTTTCGGGCGTTTTCCACCAGTCTAGTGGGGAATATTTTGAAATTTTCGTTGTTTTTCGCTTTAATAAATGTCCTACTCATCGACTAACTACGGTCTTGTAATCTTATCAACGAATGGAGATTTCAATGATTGATTTACTCGCCAAATCCCGAAAGACGCATTAAAGTTTGGAATAGTTATTTTGACATTAAAAGTGCCCACTTAGTATGGACCTACCATCATTAAAAAATATTATTATTCAGCAAGACGTTGACCAAAGTGATGTTTGATAAAGGGCACGCGTCCGGTGGTGGGCCAGTCCTACCGCAACATTGTACATGACTTTCTTCTTTCTATCTTTACATACAGTGACAGTGAGATATAAATAATAACAAATCCCAAAAACAAATAGTACATAGGTCAAGGAAAAATAGCACCGAAAATAGAACCGTTAGAAACAAGTGGATATGACACCCATAACACAATAACAAGCAACGAGTTACAGCGTACAACACCGTTTGGCGCAATGCGCGGGAGCATGCGCGAGGGACCTTAATTGAGTATATTTGCCCCGATTGAGTCAGATTAGAGCGGCCGAGGTTTTTACAATTGCTGTAGGGGCCGCGAGGGAACCAATTGTAACCTAAAACCCGTGGACGATTGGGTGCTATTTATTTATTGTAAAATATGTCTAGGATGTTTGTTACGTTTCAATCTCACTGGCAATACCACAGACATCCGAATATACAATTAGACTGGACAAGCCGCCAAGTTTATAGGCAGTCCCAGTGTCAAATTTCTTTTCGGTTCTTACCTGTGAAAAGTTATTATATTTCTTGGTAAATTTACTGATTAATTGCGATGATGGTATGTTACAATTGCACAGGATGGCATTTTGGAAAAAAACGGTAATTACTTCTAATATTCGTGCGTCTTGACTCGTCTCACAGAGCGTAAACTGGCAACCAGTGTATGCTCGTTGAGCTTACATTTGTCGCACTTTAAACGCGGTTTGCCCCATCTCCTATATTGGGAAATCTGTGGGCAATACCAAGCCAGTTCGAATATTTGAGTTAGCTTAGTAAGCTAGTGAAGCTAATATGAAAACTATGTAACAGAGACATTTATAATTATAATACAGATAGATACAAATACATAATTTGTCACACATATATTATTCTCTTCTTGAGTGGGATTTAAAAATCTAAAAATTCGGTATATAAATGTATGTTACTACTTACGCCATTTAATTGTCTATAAATCTATTTACCTCGTCTCATGTACCAGGTTAGAAGCCAATAATGACTTATTGATGTGTGTATTCCAACCATGACTCGTGAGTAACGTAATTAGTCAAAACAACATGTGCCTATACCCGTGATTATGATTTTGAGATCGCAGACTTTATTTAGTGCCTACTTAATGATTGTTGGTGTTATACGAAATTCCCAAGATGCAACAATTTTAATGAAAGACTCTTTTTGGCTGCTTCAATTATTTAACATAGTAGGATAATTGAAATATAAAAAAATAATAAAATAAATAAATACCTTATATAACTTATATGATATGAACAATCCATAGAACTTTCTTAACTATTTACGCAAAAGGTCATCGACTTTTTATTGCCAATTTCCTTATAGCGATACATTATTACGGTAAAATAAAAAAAGCGATCTACATTTCACAAGCTATTAACTTAATAAGAACGTAAAGAAACATAACAAGTCGGGTAATTTCGCTTCAATTGATCTTAAAATATAAGAAACAGTATTTTTTTATGATATACTTATGTGGACAAGCCTAATCAGCCGATCGCTCATATGGTCGATAAAGTTTTAATAACGTAGTTTTCGATAAGTTTACGTTATTGTTTTAATTCAATTCATAGTATATAACTTCATTATTTGTCACGTTTTGATGTTTATAAAAATGTTTATTTGATATTTATATTTTTCATTGTGTCCATAACATTTCTAGGGGCGCAATTACTTAAGTAAAAGTTAGTAAATATTTGTGTGTTTTTATTTTAAACAATTTAAGTTTTATGTAGATTGAAAGTTTAATAAAAAAATGTTTATTTTACTTTATAAGTACGCGATTAAGATATAGCAGAGTTCATTTTTCCCTTCTTAATAGTAGTTTTGCAATAAAATTTAAAATAACAATAATATAATGAAGAAAAATTAAGATATTTTAATTATGTCAATATAGACTCAATGAAAATTTAGAATAAATGGACCTTAGAAACTTGTAAGCGAATGTAAATTATATCAAACGATAAAGTCCGACACCGTATCCACTGTAATACATCGTGTCATATAAATTAATATAGAATGACACATCGATTGTTAGATAAAATCATCGATTATCTTATTCTGAACCTTTCATCTCGCTCTGACCATTGAAATAGTAAATAATGTTGTCTCTTTCCTGTAAATTTTATTACACATCTCGCCCCTCGGCGATAGAGATGTAATTTATTTAAAAATCTCTTAATTATAGCAATTAAAATTCGGCTTCTTCGATGTTTTCGTTGTTTATTGCGTGTTTTGTGAATGTTTATCAATATTATACACGATTACGTATACTTGGAGTTGTATATTTAGGGGACCGCGACGTGATTAAAAATCCTTTTTTTGAGCTTTGTTATACTTACATACAAGTAGAATAAAGCAAGCAAGCGTCGTAAATTATATTATGATGTTTCATTAGAGTTTTAACTACGTTTACCACACTGTGGATAAAAAGTGCATTAGCCCGTTTCATTAGGTATAAGTGAGGTTTAAACTTTGCATGAACATTGTGGAATAAAATTGCTAATAACCAATATAGCTACGCTACGGAAGATCAGCGTCTATATCTACGGACTCTTGGACTTTATGCTGAGTAGGTGCCTATTCTGTGGCACTTTTGTACCTACATTTTTGTTAAAAACAACTTTATGTATTGTATTGTGTCTAAGAATTAACATTTTTCTTTTTTTTCTTGCAATTAAAAGAGTTTTTAACTTGATTATCGTTATGTCGGATATGTACGTAGCTGTTATAATGATTATAGGTAATTATTCAAAAAGGGGCTGTCAAAAACACACATAAATAAATATAATATGAATTTCAATTTCGTGTCAATATCAGTAATTAGTAATCATAAAAAAATCGCAAATATTGTACGGAACCCCAATAACTTATATGGCAATCACTCACTAACAATTTCATTTCTTATTCGAATGCAGCCAACGTTATAATTTGGTAGACATCCCGAATAAGTTCGTTAAATCGATTAACAATCGATTGGATCGTTTTATATCTAATTACATTTCGTTATGACCATTCGAGTTTACCTCTCTATTAAGTGTAATGGAAACATAGTGGGACCGGATCCAGAATCAGAGTCTGGGAGGTCAATTTATAATGGAAATGTATCTCTTCGTATTACAATGAGAAAATCATACTGTATTTTTCTTTTTCATATTTGTCGTTCCGTTGCCTTCCGGTCTGGAGACTGTAAGTTCAAATACCATCGTACCAATGTCTTTACGATTTTTCGAAATTATTTTTCTGTTTATCCGACGCTCCTACGGTGAAGGAAAACATCGCGAGGAAACCTGCGCACGCCTGCGAAGAGATTCAAGGGTTATGTGTGAAGTCGGGCCAATCCGCACAGGGCTCGTGGACGTCTAAGGCCTATTAACCCTGTACGGGTTCGTGCCCCTTACTGAATAATCTGAGCTGAAATTTTAAAGGTCACACAATGTCAGGTCATACTTAATGTATTAGTGGTTAGAGATCTTCCATCATATCGTCTGATTTTTCAATCTGCGAATATTGACTGTTGATAAGACCGTTCTTACCAAGTTTTTACAAGGATTGTAGACCTCGTTAAGCACTTTATGAAAACTAGCTAGTTTCAATAAGTATATCAAACTACTTTTGATTAATCAAATTAAAGGGTCATCAAACACCAAGAGCTAGTGCAAATTACCAAAGTTGTCTTAAATGATCCTTCTAAGGAAACAACATATTATTATGGTCTTCTAATATTAATAGGATATCGAACCTTGGCCCGTCTGTCGTACAAGTCAGCATAGCCTTTTGTTAATTAACTTAGGAGATGCCAGCATATATCCTCCCTGGCGCAGCACAGCGAAAACCTTGGAGTTACTTTTAATTTATAACGAGTTTTTTTTTGTCATAATGTATTTGGTAACTGCGATTTTTTCGCTGATATTAATCTCATGCATACAAGTTTGAATAGACCTATGTCCAGCTGTGGACTATGATAGGTTGAAGAGAAAAGGAGAGAGATACAAGTTTGAATGGTCTATGTTTAAAAGTATATAGATTTATTTTTTGTGAAAACAATTTAGTAGTTGTCACGTGGTAATTGCCGCATATTATACCAGCGATTCCTAAAAATAGTACTAAATAGTAGTTACTTACTTTAGAAGTAAAAATTAAGTCACATTACTCAGTAATTTTACTGCACATCCTAACCCTTCCGCTCGGCACTCACTTAATGTGGCAAAAATGTTAGGCAAGAAAATAGCCGTTAATTAATACATCAGTGGGACAAAGACCATCATGGTTCTCAGTCGTCATAACTGTGAGACAATTGCTGGACTCATTCCTCCGAAAAACTTAGGGCTTTTTTCGACTTTTTAGTCTTAGCATTTCGCCAGAATATTGTACATTGCAAAAAATAACACATGAATACCATTACCAATACCATTCTTAAATTTTAATTGCAAGGACTAAAGTTTGATCTCGAACTGTCTCTACCAATCTCGCAAATCGTCCCATCAACATATTCCATCATCGACAAAACATATGACATACCACCAATGTCATATTCCACCAAACCTATCTGAAATACAGAACAAAAAAAATGTGGACACAACAAAAAAGTCTCACCTCCACGGATTTAATGCGCGTATAATTTCTTTGTGGTACCGCGCAGAATGCGCCGACGTCATAAAATATGCATTTCTTCGCGTGTTCGAGGCTTAGGGTTGGCACAGCTTTAAGCTATCAAAGCTTTAAGCCTTATTATTCCCACTTAGGTACTTATTTTATCATCCCATGACAATCTTCGAGGACCCATTTGGTGTAATGGTTGAGACGTCAGCTACTACACCAAGGGTTCCGGGTTCGATCCCTGGGCAGTATAAACATTTGATTGCATGAACATGTCTGTTTGTATTGGTCTGGCTTTCTGTGTATAAGATGAATGTATTTACAAGAAAAGTATATAGGTATAACTATTATACGTTGTTTAGTATTCATATGACAGGCTCATGCTTAGTTTGGGGTTAGATGGAGCTGTGTAGTCGTGGATATTTTTTATTATTATTTATTAGCGCTGGCGTCAGGCCTCCATAATCATTGCCATAATCTCCTAGTTTGGCAGGCGGTTGGAAATAACAGTACCTTAAGAGGGTTGCGGTAAATGAGGAATCACTGCCACACGTTTTCTACTGAATATTTTAACCCTAAGCCATCTCTTACTGCGCCCAAGAGAATAGAAGGAGTAGGGACGCCAATTGTTTTTTTAATCTGCCGTGTGGCAATTCTATTTATAAGTAAAGAAAGCAAATGCAGACTATATACTGCAGAGAATCTGTATTGCTGACATAGAGTCGGTATTATATACCTTAGTGATAACTAACTTCCAAATGTTATGGGCGGTTTTGTCCCGTACCACCAATGGGCAAGGAAACCGTGGTATAATAATATATTTGTACGACCAGAATACATATTAAAAAAGGGAACATTAAAACTTAAATTATAAGCCTTAGGCCTGTTATATTGAAACCTTCGTCGGTGTTAACCCTACACGAACGCACACATACAAGCGCACGCACACAAAAGCACCCTGCGCACACGCATCCAAGCCACAATAACTCAATCGCAACACACGCATAATGCTTGCATATTCATTTCGCTTGCATTTTGTATCTTTGTATAAAATTATAATGCATTATGTGACCTCGTCTTCGGTGCGTTTTTACTATAAAAAAACATAAAAATACACGCCTTTGCGAGTGTCAAGCCTTTTTGTACTCGTCTCAGATGTTTTATCGCCATTTTTATGGATTGAAAGGAGAAAAAACTGGTAAGATGGCATTTATATTGTTCACGCGTTGTAGGATGATTGTCGACAAGTGATTTTAAATAAACTAACAGAGGTGACTTTGTACGGACGTTTGCATTTATGTGATTTTAAACATATGGATATATCTCACATCTGAATTTCCAGATCCCCAGGAGATTTTTGAGACAGACAGCCAAATAAAGATCTCGATAAATGAGGTGGAAAGTAATATGTATTAATAATAAGCAACTGGACTAGGATTTTCTTAGTCGTATTGTTAATGTGATTATGGCTGATAGGTTCGAAGTAGCTAATTTGCCTTACATAAGCTACTTGGAATCTATAAGCTATATTCAAGGAGATTTACTATATCCAAAGTTTCTTAAACTTCATTGTTGATGACAGCGTGTAAGATTTTTAAACTTAAATGACAGTTATTTAAACGGTCAAGTCTGCATACTCCTTCGTAGCTTGCTTCTTACCAATACAGAGCAAAGAATCACTACGTTATACTTACTTAAACAAAGAATCACTAAAAAACAACAAGGACTTCCTTTACAAATATCTATAATTTAAAACCAATCTGTATTCCTCTGAATAATGATACCGATTCTATACAGCACAACCGAGCTTCTTATTTCTTGCACTGTAACAGTGGAAGAACTAAATTAATGAATGTAACAAGATCACCTGCCCACGATTAATAAAAATAATCGATACCGAGACGGAGTAAAGTATCGATTATCGCCACATTAATCCGTAATCGGTATGGCGGGGTAGCCGCGGGCTTATCGATCATTGTATTTGATTTGTTCACTGGATACTAATAGTTTTTATAAATATGTATGTCACATCCGGCTCGAAGGACCATGATGGAGACTTTGTGTTAATTTATGGTTTTAAAACCAAATAGAGACTACTAGTAGTATAAAATAAAAAATAAAAACAATTTTCTTGAGATCGAGAATGACAAATGAAATAATAGATTTGAGTTTTGTGCATGCATAGCCTACATTTAATGTATCTCTCAACTCTATATATACAAAGCATATACAAAGTCCAACTTTAACAATTAAAGCAAATGGACTGATATATGGAATGCTTAGGTTTTACCTGAATTCTTTAAAAAAAGTATCTCGTTAAAAAAGAGTTACAAAAACGAAATATTTGATTTTAATTTCGAGCATGCAAAGCATACGTATTTCCTAACTCTATTAACCTTATTTGTTTTGTTTACTGTAATACTGTTTTATAGCTTATAGTCGCCGGCTACCTTTTGTGAGTGGTCAGTAGAATCTTAATTATATATTATGCAGATTTTATATTACGAACGTGTCCCGATTGTCTTGCGGACATTTACGAGACAGCTTTTCAATCGGAATTGCTGCTTAATTTTTTTGTGTTTTATGTTTTCCGGAATGCTTCTGTTGTTACGCGGAAGCTGCCATGCCTTGGCATCGGTATCTGTTGGTTTTTATTGCTCACGTTAGAATCCTAGTTGAATTAGTTTGTTTAAGATACGAGTTGTTATTTTACTTGATATGACTCAATACTTATTACTGTTTCAAAAATGTTTGGACTATAAATAGCTGGGAAGTTGGACATATAAAAAACTTGTTCAGAAATAAAGTCTAAAGTAATAATAACAAAAATATGTTTTGGTCAAGTAATTATGTGATAATTAGAGTTAGAAGACTTCGTATACCAATTACTAGAATATTGAGTAGACAAAATAGTGTTGTTATTAACTTCAAACATGACAATAGCTTAAATATATGATAAAATCTGTGTAAAAGCATGAGAATTATCACGTTTACTACAAAGCTAATGATGTAGAGAAGCAAATATAATACAAGCTTATTTTATTCTCTAGCAAGAGAGTATCTCAACGAGGTACTTCAAGTTGCATGAACCAAATCAAACTAGACAGAAAAATGTCTATATCCAATTGCAAAAAGCAATCCCATTGTCATTCAACGTCTGCAGGGTCTAATTGACTACCGAGCGTGTCCAAAGCAAACAACAAGGCAGGTCCATCAAGTGAGACAGAGTAAACAGAGCAAAAACTAAACAAGATCATGTGGAATCGCTTCGATCGTTTACTCCAATCGGCATGGTGGGGGGAGATTCGACGGAGACGCCCGAACAAAGGCGAAGATCAGAGATACCCTATTCGGTGTTCCACGAGGGACTAATATTGCTATCGATATGGACATGATTTTTATTTAATTAAATTCCTGATAGAGTAATCCTGAAAATGAATATAATATTAGGCATACTGTAACTGATACTTCTCTATTAAATTATATATATTCTATATTACATAAAATTGCCTACTTTATTGGAATGTTTGGTTTGTACTTTGACTAAATTGAATAATATTTCTGTCATCTCTACATACATCGAGTAAAATCTTTAGATAATGGAGTATGGTATGCATAATTGAAAAAAATATTAAACTAATCCTAAATAATAAACTTTATAAATAAAAACACTCAAACTAAAAATTTAAACGAATCGAATCGCTCCCAGACAGACATCACGCGTGATTTACATTTTCAAACGAGGATTATGTATTACAAAGTATTAAAATAACTCTTACAGAGTGTAAGTTGCTTGCACGTGAAATGCATAATGGAAGTATTATTTGCATTTAAAAAGAGCAAAAGCTAAGATTCATTCGATGTATTACATTGCTATCGGTTTGAAGAGACACAAAGGCAGACGCGGCGTCGATTAGATGACTTTAAATTAATTCCTTTCTCAATGGGAAGGGACAATTTTAGTGGATATAAAACCGTATTTGCGCTCCAGTGAGTCGAAATTACCGTGCATTTTGAAGAAAACTGCAATTACATTGTTTTTAATACATTCAATTTTTTTACTATATACCTTATTAATCAACGTTGAATTAATTGTACCTCCGCTACGATTCTGATACAGGGCGATCGGATCCATAAATCCTCAGTCGAATAGGAACATGCAGTTGCCATCTGCACATGTAACCGAACGATCGCCGGCAACATATATAGATCCCTTATCGATCGATGGATCCCGATTTGATCTACGCATGCGTACGTTCATAATTATCTGCGCTCTTTCATTCGCCGACCCGAGTTATGGCCGCCCGCGCCGCGTGTAAACGTCTCAAATCATATTGCCGATTAATTAATGCTCATACTGAAATGTGTACAATGTATAATTACTTTTCAAACATAACGAAAGGCATTTTATGTAAAAAGTTATAGATATAATTACCGTTGCTTATCGTACTTAAGGGCACAATTGCGGACCTGCCTGGAACCCCTGAATTGCCTTTATATAAACTATTAAGGAATTAAATTACTATATTATTAATAAGATGTATTCGTTATAAATTATGTCTAAAGCTTATGCAAAGTCCAACTTTAACAACAAAGACAAATGGAATCATATGTAAAAAACTTAGGTTTTACCAAAATTATTCAAAAACGTGTCTATTGCCAAATCGATACAAAAGTATCCCACGCTTGTTACCAACTAACAATAAAACATAATACTATCTGTACAGGAAAACTTTAAAAACATATATCCAATCTCGCGGCAACAATGCCTAATCGATCGATGGAAAAATAAAACTAGACACGTTGCCCCTTATCGGTATATCTTAAAACGAAATATTGTAATAAAAAGTACGTAGACTGCTGCAAGGTATGTTTTGCTTCCGAGAATCTCTCCCATTACATTACCAGTCTTAACTCCTTGTAATAGAGGTCTAGGTAACACAAATTGCTACATCAACTACAAATGTACCAAAGTCACATACATTGACGCAATGAATATGGAATGGAAGGAATATGATTCATCTCGTTTCGGTGTTCGTACAAATGAAGAATGAGATTCAATTTTAACTCAATTAGATATGCAGGAACTTCCATATAAGTAATGGTATTAAAAAACATTTTTTATAAGGATAACACATGTTCGTAGTTTGTACACATTTGGTTAGTTTTTGATGATGACGAATCATTATTCTGAAGGAACGTGCCTTTGAAGCTTTGTGAGTTGTTAATAAGCTTAAGAATTCTAAGTAGATACTTATATGTTGTATGTCAATAGCTAGATCTTTGTCCGTACATACACCCATTGCCCCGCCTCATTACCTCCTCAATACGATACACAGCCTCCTTCGGCCGGCACCAGTAATATCGGATCCCTCATTTCAATAAAAACCATTAATAAAGCAATCAGCATTACATATCAAGTTACGTTGGGCATACATGTTGAGCAAACTTATAAAGCTGCGGTTGTGGAAATCGGCTATTGTCTTATTACAATTTGATAAGGATCAATATCGCATAAAGAAATTTGGTTGACGTAAACGTACACTTGGTCTGTGAATTGGTGTGTGTAGTAACCGCATTTACATTTTAGAGATACTTGCACTGAGTAAATGTCAATTTAGACCAGGTTCCTGATGATTGAAGTCGAATTTTAGTCTGATTTTGGATAAATTGCTATATGAGTGTCCGAGTGAGCACAGCACATTTCACTAACATTCCTAACTGTAAAATTTATTCACGATCTTTGATATTTTCTGAAGCTGCCCAGTTAATCTGGGTTATCTAAATCTCAAGTGACATTTGATTTCAATTAACTGCAGAACAGTGAGTGCGGTCCAAAAAAGTATAACAATCGTATTGACATTTTGCATTTTCCTCTAAGTAAATGCCAGGAGAGGATTATGACGTTCTTGGGAATTATCGTGCAGTGGTCACAACTGTCTCACCCAGATCGATTCGTGTGAATTTTATGGATTGCTTCGCTTTTTATTTTTGTCTGCTCGATATCGCGGTCGAAAACATAATGTCAAAACTTATTTTATAACCACAAACTTTGTAAATCCACTCAAAATCGTAATCACGGCAAATGTTACAATGTGTTAAATAAAGAAAACAAAATGCGCAATAGTATACGAAATATTACGTGTAAAGCGGTAAAAGAATGTGCGTTCTAGGGCGTATAATTTGATATTTGATTTTAAATTAACATTCCGCTAACACGGAAGTTATTATATACAAGCCATTATTTTTTTACAAGGTCTTAATTTATGTCGTAAACTTGTTCCGTTTGAGCACAGTACGGTTATCGTCTTGCTTAACTAAGTGCATTGTTTACTAAACATTCGAGAGGAAGTCACACACCTTGATTCTGTGAATCATAAATCCCATACGTAAGGAACTTTCGTCGATCACAAGGTTCCATTGAGCGGGTTCAAGAGCCCATTATGTGGACCCCATTGTTTCGGCTGAATGAGCCGGTACAATATCTTACAAAATTTCCTAAAAAACCACGATCGCATTATAAATGCATATTATGTCGAACATTATCTGATTCGGTCCCACATCCATTGTCTTTTTCTTTTTTATTCGTTGGACTCGGTATCCTCTTAGCGGATCAATTCGTAATACGTTTGTGTGAATTAGAAATTTAACATCAACTGGTTCCGTGTGTGTGTGATCTCGTTTCGTTTTATCTTCGATCACTTATAAATTAATGGTAATAAACACGATGGTTCCATTTTAACATCTAACAATACTAATTTCGGTGTCGATTTCGCACAATCGCTTAAAAATCGTGAGCCATTAACGCTGGCAACGTTCGGAACAAGTGATCTCTCTAGTTCATTAATAATAACTCTCACTAGAGCTCTCCTATTATTACAATCACGCGTATTCATGCACGACTTATGTAACTCCAAATTATCAAGACGTATGTTAACATCCATTGTGTTACGAACGCTAATCTACATAAGTATAGGTATTAATTCGTCTTTCAAAAACGATTTTGTAAAAAAACGCAGAGGTGGTGTTTCAACATTGCTCGGTCTGACAAATACGGTTTATTTAGAAGACTGTACTAGTGGATAATCTAAATTTTCAATACAATAAGATGTAACATGTTTTGTACGAGTGTTTTTTTGTATCATGATAGTAAAGGTGAACGCAAAAGTGTTTGCTAAGTTTTGGATATTAAAAGCATAAAATGACTACACTTTAATATTTCTTTTTTACGAAACTATTTAGGCATGCATTGATATTAAATTAATTATTTTAAATACAAAATGGCTTCAAGCTTATTCGACGATTAAGTGCGATAGGTTGAATTTATCATAAAATATACCAAAAATAGCCATTAGATTATAACATTGTTATTAATATACTTCTATAAACAACATAATATAAAAAGGCAGTAAAATTAAAAAACACGAAGTTTTTATATTTCAATGAGTAATTCATGTCATTCTCAAATTTATAAGCTTCATTAAGTCGCTTAACAATAATTGGAATTAATTCTAAGTTCAAACACACCCACACACCTCAACAAAAAGGATCCAAAACACGAAAACACTTTCGTGACGCGATGTACGAGCCAGAGTCAACGATCACTCACAATGGAGCGCACTAGAGTGACTTGGAGAAAACATTGATTAATTACCATAATAATTTATTTGATACTCCAAAACTTGATACTAGAGGCGGGTTGCTCAACCGGCACGACGTTTAAGTTCTTTTCAAACCAGAAACTCTTAGCAATGGAGTTGGTAACGTAAACGCTCAAGTTATTATACGTACAGACTCGCCAGTTTTTAATGTACGATGAAAACAGTATATTGTTCATTTGAATATGATGCATGGAGGTGATTTGACTGTTCCAAACAAAAGAATAAGTTTGACGGAAAGGGAATAGTTGAATGTATCGTTAGTAGTGATTGTGTTTTGGTTATTAGCATAATATCGTTTTTTGTATTAATGTTCCTTTCTGTTTTTTGTAGGTCTGCTGTCTGCTTTGAATCATTTGGACCAAGCTCGGAAGAATTCGCTCCAGACCACCGTAGATTACTCTAGATACGTCAAAAGGTATCGTATAATATTGTATTATATTTGCTTTAATGAACTCAAAATTCAAGTTTTTATCAAAGATGCGCCTAATGCGTTGTTTGAATGTATCTCTTCGTGTTTTATTACTGTTTTTGTATTTATCAACACTGTTGTTTTAAATTTATATTAAAACAAAAGGTTTCTTTTGTAGTTAACGGGCGTGAATCTTTCAATTATAACCATTACTTGTCTTCTAGGGAAACTTGATGTATAAAAAACGGAAGCTGTCACGTATGATGAATGTGCTGATTGTGAATATAAATATAAATTCTCCACGTTTGCTCCTCAAATGGGCGTTACAATAGTTTTTTTAACGAAGCATCAAGTGAGACGATTATTGCTAATTAACATTAAGCAGGCAAAAAATCGTGTCGCATAAACCATGTATTGACGCCTTCAATTAAGATCCCACATCTAATGAAACTACAGAAGGCAAACTATATAATCAGCCATTACTTAACTGACAGATACCACCTTATTCCAGACTCTTAACAAGTTCACTACACCACGACTCTGTAAACGCTTTTTTCTTTGTGACGTGAAAGAATGTACTTTCTGTATTATAATTATTCCGTGTCCATATTTCTTCCCTTACAACCATTGTTAGTGGATGGAATCCCACATGGCCAGTTGTATGGTTAATGACGTCAAAACTGGTGATGGAGTTATGTCGCTGCCATAACTTGTCGATGTTGACGATGTTGAGTTGACTTCAAATGTCCTGGCATACCACAAAAGTTTATTCAAAATCAATTGTATTATAAACTTGGCAACTGTATTTTATTGGATGTGAACTTCAACTCCTCAATTATAATAATTATGAACTATTTCTTAGGCGGCTACAAACTTGCAACCTATAGCTTTAGTGAATTATGAGTTAAGTTTTAAGACTTAAGTAATTACCTACTCAAAGTTGAAGATAATGTTTGATAACCTTATAAGATTTGAAATCACTCGATAATTTTCGTAGCTTTTTTGTCTTCATTTAACATTTTTTGCCAATATGAAACGGTTAGGAAGTTGTTTATTATAACATAACAAAACTTCTGGGTTAAATTCCCAATGTTGTTTTGCATTGGTCTGTGCGTTTTCTTTGTATTTATATTTACATATTGTACAAAATATTATATTATTAATCCCTTTTTTCGAACTTCTTGCTACAGTCCATTATTTGGTTACAAGCTTCTTGATTCTTGCTTGAATTGATATTATATGATCCATAGCCATATTTTTCGTGTTATTATAATATGCAGTTTTCATGTATCTCAAACCATTATTTCCCATTTTAGGTACAGCTCCACTTTAGAATGTGGCTCATCATACTGCAAGGAGCTGGGGTACAGGGAACACTTCCATTGCATGGACTGCACCTCCAGGGTGTTCTGCAAGAAAGAAGAAATGATAAGACACTTCAAGGTAGGTTATATTTTTCTTTACAGACTTTAAAACAGTGGAATAAAGTGCAAAGTCGTTTGATCACCAAGACTGACTGGACTAGATTAAGGTTATGGTCTACGTCTTAATCTTTGAGGGAGGCATTCAAAGTTGACAGCTTCTCTGATAAAATGTTGCGTAGAATCAAATAGTTAACTGATTTGACTGAAGTCAGATATCTTACACGAGCAAATCTTACTGACGACTTTATTACCTTCAATTATACTACTGCAAACTATCATTGACATTTTATTATCTCTTTTAACAGTGGCATAAGAAACGCGACGAATCACTGGCTCACGGTTTCATGAGGTACTCACCACTTGACGATTGTTCGGAGAGATTCACCGAATGCCCACATAACCGAAGCCAGACTCACTACCATTGCATCCAGGATGGGTGTGATAAGGTATGTATAAAATTACATAGAATTATCGATATAACGAGATATAGTAACTTTAGGTTTTTTTCTGCAGAAACACTGAAATCAATTCACTTTTAAAATAGTTGTAACAAAGGTTCCTAGCCAAGTTGTATCACTATCAAATAACAAACAAACACTTCGTATTCAACCTGAAAATGTTTTGAACTAGTATTGTATCATCATCAGCTCACTTAACGTCCCCACCGAGGCATGAGCCTACCGGGGTGTATAGCCTTATTCATTCTCGCGGGCCCAGTGCAGATTAGCCGACTTCACGCACAACCTTTGAATCTCTTCGCAGGCGTGCGCAGGTTTCCTAAGAACGTTTTCCTTCACCTTAAGAGCCTCGGATAAAGTACATATAATTACAAAATTCGAAAACACATTGGTATGTGGCGGACTGTAACCTGCGCCCTCCAATTTAGAAGACAACAGTCCACCAATGAGCCACCGACGCTATATTATGATCTAAATTCAATGAATAATAGGCAAAGTTTAATCCAGTACTGTCATTTACATCTGATATTTGTATAATGTAGTCATTATGTGCAAGTCTTGTATCAAGATTGTAATGCGGATCCACGTCTGCAAGACCGAACTTTGTTTGGAAATACCCATATCATAATCCTTGATCCGGCTTTGGATTTAGAATCGTGTCATTTTAAACCTTACCTTTGAAATTGACTGATTAAAATGAAGACGCATGCACGTCAGGATCAAAACCATTAAGTGCTTCTTTGCTAAACTTAAACATGTCTTTGAAGAAATTTGTCCGAAATTGTCAATGATGTAAAAAGTATAGATTCGTGATATGCTCACAAAACAATCGAAAAATGTGTTCCGAATGCAGCGACAGCACACATACACATATCTCATCTGAACATTTACCTAAATATAAGCCTACAAACTGTACTCTCTTTGGCGGTTCGTTTTCGAGGCACGGGTGGCGTATCTTCCTTTATATATACAGGATATCATTGGAAATTTTGTATTTCTTTCAGGTGTACATTTCCACGTCTGACGTTCAAATGCACGCAAACTACCATCGCAAGACAGTGCGATTTTGCAGGAAGGCTTCCAGAGGTTTAGGGCTACGGAGAGTTGTGCAGCTCCACACTGTGTTTTCGCTGGTCAGCGCACCACACATTTCCACTGCAGAAGACCTGGCTGCACTTATACTTTTAAGAATAAAGCTGATATGGGTAAGTTGAAAATCCATTACTTTTTTTAGAAGATTTCTTTTTTCTTCTCCAAAATCACTACACAAAATAAGCAAATTTCGGGTTCCGAGAACATTACCAATGTTTTGCATAAATAGTTGTCTGGAATAAGAAAATGTTCACAAATAAGTACATATTACTAAATAATATATTTATTAAGAATTATTGCAAGGAATAATAATGAATATCTCGTGTATGTTTTGTAGTCAATAGTAGATTTTATCAATTGCAGTATAAGAGCATGGTTCTAAAAATACGAACTCTATTTTTAGAAAAACACAAGACGTATCACATCAAAGACGAGGCTCTCTCCAAGGATGGCTTTAAGAAATACATGAAGAACGAAGCCTGCCCTTACCGCGACTGCAGGTTCAGCAAGACCTGCAACCACATCCACTGCATCAGACCACACTGCAACTACGTGCTGCACTCTAGCAGTCAGATCTTCACGCATAAGAGAAAGCATGAGAGGAAAGAGCAAGAGATGAGTTTTGGGTATGTTATATACATGAAAAACATTTTTGACGTTTTTATTTCGATGTTTAAACCTGAACACTTTATAAGGTTGTAGATTAAAATTAATGTTCATATTGTGAACCAATAGATTTTTTAGATGAACTATTAAAATAATCAATCAGTCAATCGTAAATTTTGTGTTGAAAAAGATTTGAAAACAATAAAATTGACTGGAAACTAAAATAATTAAACAAAGAAAAATTTTTATGCAATTAAAAGCCGTTTCTTAGATAAGTTTATTTTTCCAGATTGCCAACATCAGTGATCCAAAATGCTCTTCTGCAGCAAGGAGCCGATCTAAGCATGTACTCACCAGGCAGCAACCTTCATGGAGATGACGATATGTCCAATTCCATGATGGATGATTATCCTTACCCATTCGTAAGTGTAACATTAATGGATTTTATTCTTCTTCTTTGCGTATTAGTGGAGAATAGTTCAAAATGTAGAAGCCCTAGCAACGGTGTCAGCAGCTTTACTAAATTCTGCTGCGTACAGAATTCTGTTAATGTTTAACCAAGGAGGATATGACATAAGCTGAACCATCGTTCAGGCTGCCCCACAAAGAGAATCCAAATCGAGACCGCACGAAAATCCTAACCTAGCCAAATTATTGTCACAATATTTTAATTGAAATTATTTGAATTGATTGGGTTTAATTTGAAAAAATAGTCCCACAAAGACAATCAGAATCGGGACCACCAGAAAATCCCCATCTGGCCAAATTATCCTTACAAAATGTTATTGAAGTTCATAATACTTGTTGAACTGGTCTGATTTGACAATATGCTTTTCAGAATCCAGCATTAGTCGAGGAAGTTACCCGCAAATATATTGAAACTTTCAACGGAGGAAAAGACGTTGAAGATAAATGTACTAAGTGTAGTGCTTTAAACAAACATTACCACTGCTTGGCTGAAGGATGCAAGATGGCACACAGGTAAGCAAAATTATAAAATAAGTTAGCAAACAATCATACAGTCTATGAAGTCTATAAACAAGATCGATACAAAAATGTGGTCATAGTGTCAACTTCAGACGTAAAGGTGTTGAGCTTCATTTTTAGGTTATTTTCTTATAATAAGGAACACAGTTGTACCAGAACAAAATATAAAAGTAGAAAGTAAAAAAAAAGTGAGGAAATCACAATTTGGAGCCCCATAATCACTAAAATTCTAATAAACGATTACTTAATCTTTAAAATTATACTTGAAAATAAGTTCAGTACAATAATGAATACTATCAGAACATTGAAAGTTAATTTATGATCAATTATTTACAGCTGTCATACCACAATGGTTAAGCATGTAATGGAGCATGAGCAACAGAACCAGGTGACTGATGCATACTTTGTCACCTACACAAGACACAACCCTTGCGTGAACTCCGCTTGTCAACATATCAGAGACATAACTCACTATCATTGTACATGGGTAAGAATTTAGAGAATTTTTCTACCGGCAGTAAAATTGTTTACCCCACAAAAGTATTTCTTTAACTCAAAATCCATTTTCTTTACAGGAGAACTGCGGCGCTGTTATCCTTTCCTCAGAAGAACACCCATTTAGAAGACTGGAACACCACCGACAGCATGCGATACTAAGCCCTATGTCGCCTAATTTAGCGGCTAGATTTGCACCAAACTTCACACCTCAGCTGTCCGCCCAATTGCATCCGAACATGGCAGCTCAACTAGGCCAAGTGCCTAGTCTTACCAATTTGCCGCCGAATTTGGCGCAATTGGCCCAAATGGCCCCAAGTCTTAGCTCGCAGCTGACCCCAAACTTGCAAGCTCAGCTTAACCTTGGACCGAATCCTGGTGTTGTGCCGCAGCAGGTCAACCCATCCAGCTCTTTAGATGAGATGTTCAGCAGAAAAAGGGGAAGACCACCAAAGAACAGGGTTGTTGAAGTTTGGAGTGATAATGTAAGTTAGACTATAGATACTGTTATTGTAGATAAGGTTAAGAGGCATCTTGCTGAAGGAATTATCAATCAATCATTTATTGCTTGTCCACATGATATGGCTCTTTAGCAATCTCTAGAATCATACAGACAAGTACGGTATCAGCTATTTTGATTCATCTCAAGACACAATAAAATCGTAGCACATGTAGATTCCAATTTCACGAACTTGTATAATTAATAATGAAAACATTTTTTGAATAGATTTTATCTTATTTTCAGGTGACTCGTCAAGCAATTTTTACATCGTTCAAATTACCAAAAAGTAATCAATTACCGCCAGCAATACAATCTCCAGTTATGACAACAGTTGAAGAGTTTCCTGTAAGTAAAAATAAATACTTTGTTTTGTTTTGTAGTAGATTTAAAAAATTCTTTAGTAAAACTATAAATGTTTAATTCCTGTATGGGTTAATTATTATTGTTACATTATTTGTTACAGCGTATCAAATTTCAACACTTTGAAGTATACACTAGCCCTGATACCTGCGGCCAGTCGTATCCCAGTTGCCAGTTAAGGCTGACCAGACTTCATCTGCATTGCTACAACTGCAGCTTTGCCGGCGAGACCCACATGATTATGGAAACCCACATGAGAGAAACTCACTCTATCACACCTTTACTAGAAGGCTTTGATTACTTCGCCTCATTCGAACAGTGTGGAGCCAAGAGCTGTTTCAAAAACCAGCTCAGGTCCCACTTCCATTGTGCTCAAGGGAATAACTGTCCAGCTATCCTGACTCAATACTCTGCATTGGCAACTCACAAACATGGCAGGGGCACTCCTGTTATTAAAAGTGAGGAACATGATAGATCATTCGATGAAGCCAAAGATTACTCATTGAAGGAACGCGCCTCCGTAGACAGCGTTGGATCTATGAAGGAGCCAAACGAATCGTATACACCGACAAACTTTTCAATCAAGAGCGAATTTGATAGAGAACAAGATAATATTTCGGGTAAGCATTTTTCTTTGAAAGATTAATTATGTGCCATGGTATTTCACTAAAACATTATTTATATGATTCTCTCTCTTTTTAACCTATAATAGTCCAGCTGAGAATAGATCCTATCCTATTCTGTGTCGGATATCTCAAATCTCCACTTTTCTCATTCGACCTCCACCAGCGCTCAATTTGTCGGTCCATATTGCCAGAGGGCGTCCGAGCTTACCAAGTCGCATTCTCTACTTCAAATCTCCTCCTCCAATCCTCATCTCCTGCTACTTCAACTTTGATCTAGAATTTACTAATCACTAAATACCGTCTTAATTTCAGTAGTAAAAGCTACGGGCACGTTTTACCCGTCCTCGCATTTGAGAAGTAACGCGTCATCGCCGTCTCCGAGGAGTATTTACGACGCTTCACCATCCAAAGACATGAAACTCCGAATGGACTATGATAAAAAACCATATGAAGCGCCCAAAGCAACCGGACCTACCATCCCACCATCATGCCACGACCAAGCATGTCCACTAAACAAGAACGCTGGAGGGATGAATCTTCATTACCATTGTCCGCATTGCAGTCAGGCTTATGTAGATTTGAAACTGCTATTCAGCCATATGGTCAAGAAGCACAGCAACACGATGGACCCTGGACCAGTTGGGCTTGCTGCAACTAAGGTATTGATATTTTTGGCTAAGGAATTTCACATTTTGGTCATTTAAGTAACTAACAATAATTTTAAGAACCGAAGCCGTTAGCTGAAGTCTTTAAATGTAATAAATTGCTGCAATTTAGGACTGTAAGCCTAGTAACTACAGAAGCTTAGGAATATAAAACACCTAGTAACATTCAAAATACATTAAAATAAATAATTGTGATCTCAGTGTTCGTCGTTGTCAAATTTTCCATAACTGAATTTTATATCTTTCACGTTATTCAAATATGGTTTAATACTGTTTCAGGAAACACTGGAGAGAGAATATCCTGAAATTTCAATCTTCCATCAACTGCTTCATCGACATCGACTGGTCAGATTCCATCACCCAGTCAACGGCATCCTAACCCGGCGGAACAAGTGAGTCTACGTAACTATCCTTTAACCCGCCAATGACGCTCTAAGACGCCAGATAGATTTTCTGTTGTGTCTGGAATCCGACTTTTTTTTATATACCCATATTATTTGTCTATACACCCATATCAACATGATTTATAATTAAAAAGTACATTAATTTTTAATCTTTCCACTGCTTACTAAGGCCTCCCCGAGTGATTTCAAAAAGGACCGATCCCCAGTCGTCTCTTATCTACTACCTTAACCAGGTAATAGTCCATCTAGTTGGCTGCACACACTTTTTTACGTAAACAAACGCCATTCGAGAACCTTTCTTTCCCATAGGCTATTTGCAACAAATAACGGTTTATACCGATACAATGATTTAAAAAGAAATATATTGACAGTTTTCTTTATTTAATTTCTAGGTACAGGCAGTCCAAAGTCTACTTCTTCAGCAGTATCTGGCAGGGGGCAAGAGCAGTCTACAAGATCAGTTGAAGATGCAACAACAGTATACAGCCTCCCTGGCTGGACTTCCGATGCAAGTTGCACTCCTCTCCCGTGGCGTTGGGTAAGGAATCACAATACTAGCGAGTTTTATAATTGTAGAATTTGTTAAAGTTTTACACCATCCTTAGCAGCAGCCTCTATCGGCTCACTGCGGGGCAAGTTTGAAATTGTGTGAATTTTATTACTACAATTCACCAGTTTTTGCTTCCTTCTTTGAAAAGAGTTAAATCGAGTATGCTCGATTATTCAAGTATACTTTATGTGATTTGATTCCCTTGAGGGAATAAGCCACTGCCTCACGGCTAGGTGAGATTGACTGAAGGTTGAAATGTGTAGACATGGTCTACTCATCACATACTGTCTTGATAATAATATTATTTATCTCTCTTGATTAAGATATGCATTCTGCTTATGGGAGCACACATCGATTAAATATATATAAATTGTCTGCGTAGAAATTAAATGTGCTGCTAGATATGCCTTAGTATTTTAATGAACTT
>PQWD01004274.1:0-16207 GCA_019425675.1 Leucinodes orbonalis
GGTCTCAAATTTGTAGAGGAAAATGGGCGAATAAGTGGGAATCATTTAATATGTTAGCTATTTTTCAGTTTGTCTGGACGCACAGGGTATGCACTGCTTATTTATGGGTATGCAGTGCACGCCACTGTATGCAGGCTCCCACCATACCAGTTACATCAGTTTTTTTGCATTCAAATTTGTATGTGATTGTTACTTTGAACAGTTATTAATTCAAATTATCGCGCCCTTTGTATAATAAAATAATAAAAGAACTCTTACTTCAATATTCACCAGAAACAAGGTTGGAATAGGTCACGAAAAGACTTTGAAACCAATACTATGATAACATTAAATTAATTTCAGACACAAAGCTCTCCAACTTGGGAACTAGCTGAGGAATTTTCCCTATATAGACTTTGGCTTATCTCGTCCCTCCTAATTGGATATTGTTAGGAATTATCGGCGATCCAGTCCATATGTCGTGGGTTTAGATATTAATTTTCTGTACTAATCTCTATGGATATATCACAACTACTCGTATTCAGGGTAAATACTCTCGTTTATTGAATGTAAACTTAGAAATAGTTTTATTGCCTGTCTAGTTTACAAGGTGCCGGAAAAAAGTGATTAATTTAACTGACAAAAAGCTTAACCGAAAAGGCCGAAAAACATACATTTAGGTACACGCACCGGTGGCACTTCTGGTGTTCATGGGCGGAGTTGAACACTTTCCATCAGTTATCAGTCATCTCTCTTGCTCGTTTGTTCCCAAAAAAAAAACACACTCACACACTCACGCACACACTTACACATACACACACCCGCGGACACACACACACACACACACACGCCATACACACACACACACGCACGCACACACGAGCGTGCTCACATAACGCGCACACAAGCACCTCTCTTCTCTGAATGGTGATTCAATAAACAGTCAATTGTAGGCTTGAATAAGGCAATAACGTATAAAGAATGTTCAACGGCCAAGTCACACAACATTAACCATAATAATAAAGTAATCGCAGTAAGGAACCTTAGACTTGGCACGTCTCTGTCTTGATTTCATTACGTTTTAGAGATAATCAAGCAGCTCCATGGAGACTTGGCTAGATTTTTTACAGAATGTTTTTGGTGGGATAATAGTTACTCTACATACATTTTATTTTTATCCTCGGTTTATAAATAATTTCAGGAGTAACAAATTCGACATGGCAAGTTGTTTTCTGTGACCAAACGGTGTTGAGGTCGAGGGCAAATACTTAACCAACATCAATCAACCCCTGGAGACTTATAAAAATGTCACCATATATAAAGATTTTCCACGTGAGTAAACTCCGCGTAGGATATTGCAAGAAATATTCTTTATCTAGAGTAAAATGTTAAGATTCTAATATAAAAAGCTATTTGTGAGTAGATATATTAGCCCAGCTAAATTATGCGTAAATCAACATTTTAATTGAGGCTTTATACCCAAACATACAAAATAATTAACGTCCACTGCTGGACATAGGTACCCCCATTGCGCACCAGACATCTCGGCCCTCCACTTTTGTCATCCAGCCTCTACCTTTCGCAAGTCGTCGGTCCATAGGGCCGAATGATGGACGCTACGCTTGCCAAGACGCAGTCTCACTCCAGAACTCGTCTGCTCCAACGGCCATCGGTTCTGTGACATACGTCTCCAGCCTGAGGAACAATCGTTTAAAATGCCTAATAAATACAATTTTAAAGCTCCCAGTCTTTCTCCAGTCTGGAAAAAATTAAAGGTCAAAGGGAAAAGCTGATTTTGAATGTGGGAGAACCATATTTCGACACGGTTTGGTCAGCCGACTTAATATCGTGACGTCATAAGTTAGCGCGTGCTTAGTAGTTATTTTTGTTGGGAGTTGGGAATCACGGGTAGGTATTGTAGGCGTCCATTTAGTTATAGAGCCCTACTGAGTGATAACACGGTCTCACAGAAAACTGGTGTTTAACAATCTCTTCGTAAGCGTGCGCAGGTTTCCTCACGATGTTTTTCTTCACCGTAAGAGCGGATAACGTACATATAATTTCGAAAACATATTGGTACGGTGGGATAACATATTGGTACACGTGGTGTGGCGGGATTCGATCCTGCGCCCTCCCGGTAGAAAGGCAACAGTCCACACCATTGAGCCACCGACGCGCGCTTCATATATGGAATGTATCTATATTATAGTATATTTATGACTACATCATCAATCAACAATAAACTTACTTATTCACTAGGTGGTAGACTCGATACCGAGTCGTCTAGGTAGTTATCATCGCAGTGCCAGAATCGTCCCGTGAAATAAGAGTGATAGGCACTTTTGTGTTTTGGGATGCGGGCACTGTAGCTAGTGAAATTACCGGATATAAGAGACCTAACATCTGTTATCTCGGGTGACGGGCGCAGTGCGGCATTGATTGAGAATAACTGTTTATGAGTTGTTGGTCTCCTTCAATGACGCTTTGTCATGGTCAGGCGTTTCACTTACCATCAGGCGTGCGTCCCGACCGTACTGTTTACTTGGTAATATAATAAAAACTCCAACTTTGCTACACTCTACTGTCCCGTTTAGTATTTTCATAATGTAGTTCTAAGATTCATGTTACGAAGCTGCGTAAAAATAATTAAATGAATTATAAAGGAAATAATAACAAAAAAATAATTATTAAAACCTTACATAGGCAGAGGCCTTTCGACACCACATGGCCATGGGGAGATTGCACAATAAGCCACCACGCGGGGCCAATTTTTATCCCATAAGTGAACGGAACAGTCAGTGTTAGTGCACTCACCTGGTGGTAAGTGATACACCTGACCATAACAGAAGCAATGTTGAAGGAAATTAATAACAGTAGGTAGTCATTATTTTTCCGTCAACACTGCTCTGCGCCCGTCACCCGAGACAACAAATATCAGGTCTGTTATCCCCAGTAATTTCACTAGCTACAGTGCCCTCATCCCGAAACAGAAGTGCATAACACTCCTGTTTGACGAGACGATATCTGGCACTGCGGTGGTACCTACCTAGACGACTCAGTACCAAGTCTACCACGTAATAGAGTCTATGCAGATGAATAGCTGTAAACGATTACTATCCTAGGACGCCCTCTGGCCCGATGGACCGACGACTTGCGAAAGGTCGCTGGTGGAGGCTGGATGAGAAAAGCGAAGGACCGGGATATCTGGCGCAAAATGGGGGAGACCTATGTCCAATAGTGGACTGCGATAGGTTGAATAGGATCCCAGGATTATCCGGGATAGTAGTCGTTCCGGGATCCGGGACCGACGACTTAACGAGCCCTCCGAAGCACGATTTCGATTTCGGAAAATAAGGTGATTCAGCCTACAAAGTCCTAATCAAACACGGTCAAAAACAAATTCAATTAACTTTAGAGGACATCGCACAAAATAACTTCCAGTATGTGGTTTTCTCTGCGGGTTTGAACCCACGACACAAGGGTCAAGCACCGATCTAAACTCAATGCTGCGACCACGGGGAAGTATGTAAATGATTAAAAATATTGAAGATGTAATATAATCTGTCCCTAAGTTAGGAACAATCATTGGCGAGCACTCCATATATGCTAATCATCATCATCATCAGCTCATTAAAAGTCCCAACCGAGGGGCACGAGCCTACCCGTATAGGGTGATTAGGCCTTAGTCGTTCACTCGGGCCCAGTGCGGAGAGCCGACATCACGCAAAATCTTTTGATATCTTCGCAGGCGTGCGCAGGTTACCTCACGACGTTTTCGGATAACATACATTTAATTTCGAAAATTCGAAAACACATTGGTACGTGTCGGGAATTGAACCTCAGCCCTCCCGGAAGGAGGGCAACAGTCCACGCCATTGAGCCACCGACGCTCAATATATGCTAATAAGCAGTGCATACCTTGACCGTCCAAACCCGGAAATTTAACATATTCAATGATTCCAACTTAATCGCCCATTTTCCTCTATAGATTTAAAAACATAGGTAATCTGCTGTCATCAACAGCACTCAATTTAACAAAATTGTAAGAAGAAACAGAAAGAAAGAAATCTTTATTCAAATAAATCTGTTACAGATACTTTTGTATCGATACTTTTAAATTATTTACGGTTTTTACAATTAGTGTCGCTCACTTGTCATACCTTATTCATAGTGTCTGTGCATGCCTCTGCGAGCAATGGTAAAGCTTAGGTACAAAATTGCTATCTAGGTTAGAAAACATATGGATATGATGTAGTACCGGAGCTGATATTTGTATATATATACTTATATGTCTTCACTATTTGGCCAAACGTAACATTCGGATAACGGCGCTTTACCAATGGTTACGACTCACAACTTTATTTTTTGTTATTTTACCAAGTGAAAAGGACGGTCAGGACGTTCAGCTGATGGTTAGTGATACGCCTGACCATAACAGAGCGGTATTAAAGAAGACCAACAACTGATAATTTTAATTCAATCTCGCAATTATATATACATATATAATTCAAGATTTATTACAAATATTCCCATACACAATTTTATCTTTCTACTTTGTCAACTGCGAACAGTCATTATTATTCATTAGCTTCAAAAAAGCTGGTTGTGCTAGGCAGAGCGAAGCAATACTTCCCACCCCACCAGCGTCTTCAGCTTTATAAGGCACAGGTGCGTCCACATATGGAGTATTGCTCGCATCTTTGGGCTGGAGCACCAAAATACCTTCTTCTTCCTCTTGATCGCATACAACGTAGAGCCGCTAGGATGATCAATGATCCAACAATCACCGGTTGTCTTGACTCTTTGGGCTTATGCAGAGACGTTGCAAGTCTTTGTGTTTTTTACCGTTTGTATAATGGGGAGTGTTCCAAAGAATTGTTCGATTATACCTGCTGCTGCATTCCATCATCGGACTACCCGTCATAAGATGAAATTTCATCCTCATCATCTCGATGGTTGGCGTTCCACAACCGTTCGATTTATGCGGAACTTTCTCCACCACATACTGCTTTTTATGGAACGACCTCCCAGCAGCGGTTTTCCCCGGAAAATATGGCATTGGAACTTCAAGAAAAGAGCGTATTCCTTCCTAAAAGGCAAGCAACGCACCGGTGACACTTCTGGTGTCTCCGTTGTTTATGGGCNTTCGGATAACGGCGCTTTACCAATGGTTACGACTCACAACTTTATTTTTTGTTATTTTACCAAGTGAAAAGACGGTCAGGACGTTCAGCTGATGGTTAGTGATACGCCTGACCATAACAGAGCGGTATTAAAGAGACCAACAACTGATATTTTAATTCAATCTCGCAATTATATATACATATATAATTCAAGATTTATTACAAAATTCCCATACACAATTTTATCTTTCTACTTTGTCAATGCGAACAGTCATTATTATTCATTAGCTTCAAAAAGCTGGTTGTGCTAGGCAGAGCGAAGCAATACTTCCCACCCTCCAGCGTCTTCAGCTTTAAAGGCACAGGTGCGTCCAATATGGAGTATTGCTCGCATCTTTGGGCTGGAGCACCAAATACTTCTTCTTCCTCTTGATCGCATACAACGTAGAGCCGCTAGGATGATCAATGATCCAACAATCACCGGTTGTCTTGACTCTTTGGGCTTATGCAGAGACGTTGCAAGTCTTTGTGTTTTTTACCGTTTGTATAATGGGGAGTGTTCCAAGAATTGTTCGATTATACTGTGCTGCATTCCATCAGTCGGACTACCGTCATAAGATGAAATTTCATCCTCATCATCTCGATGGTTGGCGTTCCACAACCGTTCGATTTATGCGGACTTTCTTCCACGCATACTGCTTTTTATGGAACGACCTCCCGCAGCGGTTTTCCCCGGAAAATATGGCATTGGAACTTCAAGAAAGAGCGTATTCCTTCCTAAAAGGCAAGCAACGCACCGGTGACACTTCTGGTGTCTCCGTTGTTTATGGGCGGAGATAATCACTTTCCATCAGGTGACTCTCTAGCTCGTTTGCTCCCTATAACATAAAAAAAAAAAGTCATATGTTGTCAGTCAGTCATATGTAATACCCCCCCCCCTTTATAGTGTTGGGGGTCGAATACTGAACAAAAATATGTTATAGTTTTTGCTAATGATAAAGAGTCTGCATACCAATTTTTAGCCGTCTACCGAGCAAAACTGCGAAAAGCCCTATTTGAATATCCATTCCTACCTTGAAAACTAATAAATACGGTCCCCCCTTTTCCTCTCTTTTCAGCGCAGTACTTTAAAAGTTGCGGAATGTTCCATACAAACATCCAATACCCACTTTAGGGAAGTGGGGGGTTAAAACGAGACAAAAAGTAGCCTCAAACCTATTCTACATAGGTTATATTCTAACAAGATACCAAGTTTCAATAAAATCCGTTCAGCCGTTTAGGCGTGAAAGCGTAACAAACAGACAGACAGACAGATACTTTCACATTTATAATATTAGTATGGATTAGGTGGGTTAAAATAACGATATCTTCTAAGAAATTCATTGAAATCGAATGATGTAAAGGGCAGTTTTCTTTTAAATGCTTGTGATGAATATTTATTTAGATAAGGATTAATATCATATTTAAACTCCTTGCATGCATAATTTTTTTTTTTAAATAGATTTTAGTGAGCTAACCTTAAAAGGTAGACATATTCTGTTGCATATTTTTTTCTTAGAACTTTTAAAGAGGAACTATACTGCCGTACATGACTTGTGAAACTTTAACCGTTTACGCAGTGCAGCGCACGCAGCGAAAACTCACGGTAAGAAAAAATCCCCCGATTTTGAAACATTCTTCCATGCTGTTACGCTCCTATTATACTTAGCGTAATAAGTATCCATTAATTTTACTACCTATCCCCACTCTTCAGCCGGAAACACATTCAATACCAAGAGCATAAGAGTTATGGCAGAATCTCCAATACCTACGTGGACAACTTTAAGCATCAGATAAATATGAAGGTGCCATCTTATTTAATAAAGAAAAAATATATCTAAGAATGTAGCATTGGAAAAGCGCGCGCTCCCCTCCCGTCCCCCTCCGCCGGATCGATCCCGCGCATGCGCACCGCCCGCCGCAGTATTGAATGGATCCATTCATGGAGCAACTGGTGCCTCAACAATGAAAGCTATACGTACTATATTATACAGCTATACTCTCTGTAGTACACCTAGCTATACGTCCCTGTAGGCGTAGATGTTCCAAATTTGAAATTGGTTTCTCGATTGGCTGAACGGTTTTTTTTATAATTTGATTGATCGACTCCGATGAGCGATTTGAATTTGGAAGTTTGGGTTTCGGACCTTTTCGGAGATATATGACTTGTTTGTTCGAAATGACATTCTTTATTTGAACGTTCGAAGTTTCTAGAACGGTGTACGTTCCTAATTTGTTCAAACAATGTCTGGGAAAGTTTCTCAGGTTTATTTATAGGGGACTTTACCTATTTCTTAAAAGTAAATATTGAAATTTTTGCTTCTGCCCTTTCTTGTGATTGAAAGTGAAATCAATTAAGTAAGCCCGAAGAACATTACATAAGATTTCAAACGTGAAGAAAATTTTCAAAGTGAAAATTTTACTTCTAGAAAATAGAATATCAGTATCATCAAAATAATAAAAAAAATCTAGGCTGAACATTGCTAATACTGTGTATCATTCAATTTTTTTATGAAAATTCAATGATGTATAAAAGTATGGATTCGTGATATGCTCACAAAACAATCGAAAAAAGTGTTCCGAATGCAGTGACAGCACACATACACATATTTCGAATTTCGAACACATTTACCTAAACAAAAGAGTACAAACTGTACTCTCTTCGGCGGTTCGTTTTTGAGGCACGGATGGCGTATCTACCATTATATATACACCTATAGAATAGCGACCAAATCACAATTTATTTGACAAGAATAGTAAGAAACCCCTAAACTGTTAGTTATTGGGACTTATTCAGAATGTAGCAATCTAACAAAAAACAGTAACATCATGCGTTTCATAGATGCTATGAGTCCCGCCTCCACCATTCTAAGACCTTGTAGCATGAATTGAACTCTCACAGCATGTTCATCCCAGAATCAAATCCCCTCAAGGGACTAAACCGGCTCTGGATTTTTTAGTCTGTAAAGACTCCTTCAGTTCTTCCTCTTTTCAATATTAAAAAAACACCTCGATAGATAGATAGATAATAAACTTTGTATTCCTTTGCCCTTCGAAATACTTCTTAATTATTTTTTTATATTTTCTTAATTCGGCTTAGGAAAATATCAGCCAAAGAAAACGGTGAAGATGTTCCTTAAAACTGCCGGAAAGGCAGTAATTTTATTATTCTGAGGAGCCGTCGGATTAACGCGGATTTTGTAAAGAACGAAAATTTTGTGAAATGTAAAGGTGTTTTATTTTTGATATATTTATCCAAACTTATAAGGAATTAAGATTTCATTGTTTATTTGTTCGTTTCCATTAAATAGCTACATCAATTATTGAACAGATTAAAAAACCACCATTGGACATCTGCACTATCCTCGGATGACCTTTATTATTAAAAAAACTCGAAAATTCGAGTACACCCGGGGGCGGGGACTGTTCGGGATCAATTCGCTTGGAAGCTACTACACCAGTAGACATTTTTTATGATAATGACTAAACGTTGATAAGGGTATACATCTGCATCAATTTTCTTGCATCTTTGTCTTAACTTTGCACTCCCTCATTTCTATACCATACATCGAGATGAATTTTGAAATGTTTCTCCAATCACCTATTTATCTAGGGTAAATGAAAGTATCTACGTCGGTAACAGTACGTTTTGTTTGGTTATTTTCATCCGATTATTTTTTCATCTTAGACCGATGATCAACCACCACTGAATTTCAGAAGCGAAATGACCTGGCATTTTAAGAAAAAGAGCGTACTACTATTTAAAAACCGGCAACGCATTTCTATGCACTCTAGTGTTGTGCTTTATACGGGCGTTGGTATCATTTGGTGTAGGGACAGTAATTCGATTTAATGTTAAAATAATAATAATAATCTTTATTTCAGGTAAGTTGCACCCATACAAATTCATTAATTAACCAAATCATACAATTATATTATCCATTACAATGTAAATAAAATCCAAGTTGTTTTTAATTAAATTCGAAGTAAAATATATATGTACTCGTATAATAATAAGAATGTTAAAAATAACTCTAGTAAATAAGATTCTTGATGACGGGATTAGTTCTCAAGTTTAAAGTCACTCAACGCGCAATGGAGCGAGTTATCAGAGGCTCTCTTAGCTATAGGATCAGAAATGATTCAATCCGTAAGAGAACTAAAGTTACTGACATAGCTCGTCGGATCGGCAAGTTAAAGTGGCCGTGGGCTGATCACGTATGTCGCAGAACCGATGGCCGTTGGAGCAGACGAGTTCTGGAGTGGAGATCGCGTCTTGGCAAGCATAGCGGGGGTGCCCTCCGGCCCGATGGACCGACTACTTGCGAAAGCTGGTAGAGGCTGGATCAGGAAAGCGGAGAACCGGAATATCTGGCGCAAAATGGGGGAGACCTATGTGCAGCAGTGGACTGCTATAGATTGAGATAGAAATAAGATGCAAATACTAAGAAACAGATTAAGAGCCTTGGTCGTTTGAAATAATTTTATATTCAGTATAGATTCCGCTTTTTCACGTCAACAATACTTATGACTTCATTCATTACATGCACGGTAACGCATAACACATTTTAAATATGGTATTTTTTATGAAATAAGTAAGCAAACAGTCAGCCAACCCGATGTTATCCGCCATCTCAATCCACAAGGACTGTGTCTTAATACCCGAACGTCTTTAAACGTGTATAAAATTACCAGGCATAAGATACCTAAGAGCCGTCGAGCTCTTCTCGAAGATCCTACTTATTCCGAACCGGTGGTAGAGTCACAAAAAATATGATAATAATAACAATTGACGATTCAAAAGTATCTGTAACAGATTTATTTGAATAAAGATTTTTTTTCTTTCTTTCTTTCTTCCGTTGGTGAAAATAATGACAGGTACTGGTTATCAATTTCCACCTTCATCGGTCATGGTCAGGCGTATCACTTACCACCAGGTGAGCGAACTGTCCGTCTCATTCATCTTATGACATAAAAAAGTTCACCTAAATCTATGGCGACAAAAGTTTGCGCGATCTAATATACAACCAGCACCATCTCTTGACAGCTTTTGCTAAATTTAAAAGCATAAAATTTGTGGAACTACTGGCTATGACATTTTAAAAGGTTATCGGTTAGGCCATAAAACCATTTTGCCGGGCATAATGGCTTCGAATGATTTCCTACAAAACAAACAGAGGCCATAACGCCGTAACAGATGGCAATAAATAACCAGAGTCCAACGTTCGACTCCCGACCGAGTCATGCAAGGATTGATTTACGATGCCTGCATTTGATGTTTCAATTTGATTTTTTCTGCATTGCTTTTAAAGGTTTTCAAGGTTAAAATTTACGTAAAACCAATTTTTAATATTTTGTAGGATAGTCGGAAAGTTTCGGAAAATGATTTTGTCAAATCAATTTAAGAATCATTATCATTAATACCACCAAAATCTCTCTTATAGGGAAATAACTATTTCCACTAGTAAACTGCGATTGCCAAAAATGTCAAAGAATTTCTGATGATTATAGAAGCTGAGCTGATGAGTCTACCAACAACTCTAGTTGAGTTGATTTAGACTGTCCTAAATCTGGTACAATGCGATCGGATATTTAATTTCGGATCTAATGTAGGTGAGTATCCCCTACCTTTTTTAGATCAAAAATTAAATATTCGTATCACCTCCACGACGGAAGCGAAACAGCAAAGCCGATCATATCTTTCCTTCTTTCTTTTATGTTATAAGTGTACAGGACGGTCTGGACACTCACCTGATGGTAAGTGATACGCCAGACCATGACAGAGCGGCATTAAAGGTGACCAACAACTGATAGACATTTATTATCCTCCATCAATGCCGCACTGCGCCCGTCACCCGAGACAACCGATGTTAGGTCTCTTATACCCGGTAATTTCACTAAAATTGTATATTAACTGATATGTAGAATTTGTTGAAGTAAAGTCGGTAGTTTGGTCGTGTAGATTCAGAAGCTTGGCACTACATGAAATCTGATATCTTTTCCCTGGGCAAACCTTTTAATATGAAATGTTTTTAGTGGGAACCAATGTCTCGTTCACTATAAGTCAACTCTTACAATAACTAGTGGTGCAGTCACTGACAGAGCTGTGTTCGTGCTCAATAGCCCCATAACCCTGACAAGATTGTATTTGTTTGACGACCCGTTTGGTGTAACTGGTAGAGATGTCGGCTCTTACACCAAGGGTTCTGGGTTCGATCCCCAGAAATCACAAACATTTGTGTGCATGAACATTTATGTTTGTACTGGTCTGGCTGTTTTCTATGTATAATATGTATGTATTTACAAAATATATAATATATAAGTATGTTTATCACTTGTTTAGTATCAATATAACACGCTTAATGCTTACTTTGGGGCTAGATTGCGCTGTGTGTTTGTCACTGCTATTTATTTATTATTATTTATACAAGGGATACTGACAGATTTTAAATAGGTACTCTTTATGTTTTCTGTAGCTCATTGGTGTGGACTGTTGCCTTTCGATTTGGATGGCGCAGGTTCAAATCCCGCCACGTACCAATGTTTTTTCGAATTCATATGTATGCTATCCGACGCTTTGGGTAACAAAGTAGGATGTGGAGCTACGAGACCAACCTAGGGCTAACATTAGCACCAATTTGGGTCAGTACGCTCCATCTTCAGGCTGAAGTATACGCATCACATATAGAATGTGCGGAAGCGAATGACTGGAAAACTGCGTATAACCAAAACATAACAATATGTTCCGATAGCCAAGCAGCTCTAAAAGCATTAAGCTCAACCACTTTAAAATCAAAGCTGGTAAAAGACTGCGTGACCAAACTAAATGACTGAGAGAAAATAACAGGATAATCTCAAATGGGTAGTCAGAATGACCTGCATTCTGACATCATTGGCAACGAAAATGCTGATGAACTCGCAAGGCTGGGCCAGCCATCCAAAAGACTGTAGACTGTCTGTGGCATCCCTGAAAGCCTAAGGAAAATGAACTAGAACGGAAGCTCTCGAGGACTCTGTCAACTACTGGCTAGAGTCACCAGAGGCAGCTCACTCAAAAGCGCTAATCAACAGCTCTCAAAGAAGCGAACCTCTGAACTGCTACAGCTCAGTAAACCAAGGTCAGGGTCCTTGTAAGGGCACTGACTGGACACTGCAAGCTGAAAGTCACCTTCAACAAAATGAAGCTAAGTGACTCGGAACTGCAGATTCTGCGGGAAGAGAGAGAGACAACCAATGCACTTACTCTGCAATTGTGGTCCTTACAATGGAAGCGAAATATCCACTTGGGGTAATTATTATCTATGCCAGTGACATCAATCTATAAAAGTTGGGCAGGGTCTAAATCCTAAAAGTGCCAATATTAGATGAACTCTAAGAGAGGAGCGAGTCCAAAGATCTTCTAGGTCGAAGTGACTACAGGTTCTAGCTGAATAGCCTCAAACTAAATAATCTAATATAATCCGCGCTCTTAGGTGACGGAAAAATGTGAGGAAACTTGGGGTATCTGTGAGAGTTGTTGTGAAGTCGTCAAAACCTACCCACCCGGGTGCGGGTATGCTCATGCCCCTCAGTGGGGACGGTTAATGATCTGCTGATGACTGAGATTTTAAATATATAGTTGAACCCACTCTCATTATACTCACGGTGAGATAGTACGAAAAGCATTTTTTTGCATCGATAAAAATAGATTACAATGAAAAAGTCCCAGTATTGTTTATATATACTTACCATTACAACACCATCAGTTTCTTTTTAACTCTTATTAAGCCCTTTCTATAAAGTTATCAATCTTTGTTCTAACTTCTTTATTATGACGTTATATGTCCGACTTATCGGACTGCCAAGATATAAAAAAATCAATTTCAGTATTTAAAAAAAACGCAACGGCAAACTATATTTTCATATAAAAAATCCGCCGGCATTGTTTCTCGATGCTCAAGTTAAATTGCTTTTTTGATTTAGCGCAAATGTTTTAACGAAGCCATTAAGTGAAACTTGTGCTTAGGATTAAGCTTGTCTGCAATATTTAATGAGAATTGAATTCTTATAAAAAGCCTCCATTACTTTTCAGAAAAGTCGTTAAGTGATTTTATGTTAGTGCTTTTGCTATAACTTAAGTCGTCAGTGGTATTGGGTATTTTATAATTTCATTAACACTTCGTAATAGTTCGCATAAGGTTGAAACTGGCAGAGAAATTCTAGCTGAAAATACGCGATACCCAAGGACGAAAAAATACTTGGTCCCAAACTTGGATAGACAATAAACTACCTATGCACAATCTCACTCAAAAAGGGACCGCGGCTTAAGACTGCCCATCGTTTCAGTTGGGCAGAATTTTCATTCATTATCAGGTCGCTCGCAACATGTCATAATGGTATTGTAGTGTGCTCGTGCTTTTTATTTTGTAAACTTTCTATGTCTCGTGAATGTCAAAATTTCAATGAATAATTTAACATTCTAATTAAAACAATAACTTTACATACGATGTGTCATGGAGATAATTTGTTGGCTGACTTTCGTTTCTCTTATCTTATACTAGCTTTTGCCGCGCTTCGCTCGCATTAAATTCGGATAACCCGGTACTTGCATTTATCACTTACATAGGATTTCCCTCCCTCCAACTTTAAAGGTTTCGGGGGTCAATTTCAGATTTTTTAGCATAAAATATGTTATAGTAGTAACCTTAAAGATAGACATATCTGTCGCGGACTTTTTTGTAGACGCTTTAAAAGAAGAACAATACTCTCATACATGACTTTTGTGTAACTATAACCGTTTACGCAGCTACGGACGCAGCGGAAGCTCCAAGTATGAAATATCCCCGATTTTGAAACAATGTTCATTGCTGCTCCGTCTATTACTCGTAGCGTGATGATATATAGCCTAATAGCCTTCCTCGATAAATAAGCTTCTAACACTGAAAGAATTTTTTCAAATCGAACAGTAGTTCCTGAGATTAGCGCGTTAAAACAAACAAACTCTTCAGCTTTATATATTAGTATAGTAGGCAGACATTTAAACCGCCATCTCACTGATGGTAAGTGTGATGCGGGCCGAGGATGGATCATGTCTGCCTAGAATCTGCCTATTCACTGTTGCCTTTCTTCTTCGATTGTGCATCTAGTAAGTTTAATGCTGATCTAACATCATCAGCCTAAAACGTTCAACTACTTGACGAAGGCTAAATCGCTTTGAAATCACATAATTGAATTTCTTCGTAATATTTCAGTATGCCGTTAATATGACCGGGGCGTTTATTAACGTCTGGTAATTTTGTACAAAGTAAAATTAAGTCTATTTTTAAACAAGCCAGGCAGATACTAACGACCTTCACCTGTTTCGCTCTCGATTTTATCCAAATCTATTCCCCATTTATCTTGCCACGTAGGAGCCACTGTAAAATTAAGTATATTCGGTCCTTTATGCGAGTTTTCATGGATTAACTAATGGACTGGACTGGACTGGACTGGACTGGACTGGACTTATCTAATGTCATAGAGAACTCCACTCTTATTAAGGGAAACAAATAACTAGATAACAATTATTTTAAGGGGGTTGGTGGCTCACCGGTGTGGACTGTTGCCTTCCGATCTGGAGGGTGCAGGTTCAAATCCGACCACGTACCAATATATTTTCGATTTTTTCAAATTATACGTAACGTTTATCCGATGCTTTAACAGTGAAGGAAAACATCATAAGGAAACTTGTGCACCCCTACTCCCTATTCAACCTATCGCAGTCCACTGCTGGACATAGGTCTCCCCTATTTTGCGCCAGATATCCCGGTCCTCCGCTTTCCTCATCCAGCCTCCACCACCTTTCGCAACTTGTGCACACCTGCGAATAAGTTCAAAGGTTATGGGTGAAGTCAGAAAATCCGCTCTGAGCCCGCGTGGACGACTAAGGCCTATACACCCTATACAGGTAGGCTTTGCCCCTAAGTGGGAACGTTAAAATTGGACCAGCCGATTACAAAGTACCTTAACGTGGGTGTAAGATGCGACTGCTCCATTCCGGGAAACTGTCCTCCATCGCTTCCCAGTAACTTTACAAGTATTCCACGAAGAATTTATTTCATAAAGAGAATAGTTTCTTTGTTTGTATAAAATGTTAAGTAGTTTAGTCTGTTAGATATCATAAATGTGCCGTAAAATTGATATCTCAGTTTATAATATGACGCGTAAGATAACATATCACTAGTAGAGTTATTCACCATGATATTGTACAAATATGTTTTCCTTACTTCCAATGCCAAACATGCCAAGACGCGGACTCCAACCGCACATCTGCTCTTATGACTGTTATAGTAACGGCTCCCATATTATTTGACCTGCAGTTAACTTATCGGTAAGGCAGCTTGATCTATAAGTCGTAGATTCGAATCAAGGGAAATTCATCTCGCTCGTAAACCAAAACTACTGATTTGCAACATTCCCACTTCAATATGTCTCTCTTCAACCTATCGCAGTCCACTGCTGGATATTGGTATCCCTCATTTTACGCCAGATACCCCGGTCCTACGCTTTCCTTATGCCACTTCGACCCTTCGCTAGTCATGCGGCATACTGACAGGATTACTGTCACTTCAACTTGCAGATCCGGCGAGCTAGTCGATAACTTCAGTTCCCTTACGGGTTTCATTGCCTTTTGAATGAGTGAATCTTAAATTGCCACACCATCCGGGCAGTGTTTCATCGAAAATTCCAACTTTTTGCAACCCCTTTCGTGTAAACTGTTGAGGGTGATTTGCGCGGATTCGATGCCTGAATAATTTATCCGGTAAAATAAGGTAAAAGGTAGGTAGTGTAGAAAGGGAAATCTATGAATAGACTGCGGGTAAGATGATTATTCTAGAAGCTGTGACAATGGAACACCTACTGTCTTGCCCGAACTGTCCATCTTCGCGCGGTTACCGTGACCTCTGGATGGAAATGAAAGGGCAAATTAAGAGCGTCCAAATTGGTCGCATTACCATATTTCACTTGTGAATCCATATTGTCGATAAGAAGAAGAAGTGTAGAAAGATTAGGTAACTGACTACGAAATTGGTTTACAAGTTCAAATT